>KE505042.1:59275-121749 GCA_000441515.1 Elaeis oleifera | reverse complement strand
GATGGAATCTGCTTGNTCCCCGTAGGAGTTCGGCCGGGATGGACCGGCTCCCGTAGGAGTCCAAGGAAAATCTAGTGATTAAGGCGAAATACGGCCGTTGACAAAGTACAGAGTAGTTCGGATTGGAGTTGAGCTGGACTGTGATAATTCAGAAGAAGTTCGGAGAACTGCCGATAGCTGCGACAAAAGCAAGGGGCGGAGGTCCGGCTCCCGTAGGAGCTCGAAAAAAGCGATCGACCGCCGTAAAACTCGGATGGAGTCCGGTAGTTGTAGGGATCAGTCATTATGGAAGTTCGGCCGTAGACGAAGCTTGAAGGGAGTTCAGTCTAGTACGGATCACTGTAGAGGATCGGCCGGTAGCGGAGCTCAGTGAGCACTGTAGAAGGTCGGCCGGCAACGGAGTCCAGAGGGCACTTGGAGCAATCTGATAGACGACTGGAAAGCCTATCCTGAAGAAGCCCGGATAGGTGCCACCTGTCGAGAACTTCGGCTGAGAGTATTTTATACCCAACAGAACCTATGGGGTCACACGCATTAATAGATTTGGTCAGATCAGATGGCTGAAGAGTCTAATTGGATTGTGACTCTGGTGAAGAGTCTTACTCGGACTAGGACTCTATGGAAGAGTCCCACTGAAACTGAGACTCTACTATTAATAAAAATTAATTAGTAATTAGATTACTAATTGATTCAATTTAATTGAGCAAAGATCTTTGGATCCAATCTAATTGCATTGGATTCAGTTCGACTCTGATTGGATTTAATATGATCGAGTCCGATTACAAAAAAATTTGATCCTGATTCGATCAAGATTTTGACTCGGATAATTCTTAATTGGGTTAGAATTTGATGAGATATTTAAGTTTCTAATTAGATTTGATTTATTTCTATTAGTGGGTTCAATCCAAATTTGATTTGGATTAGAATTAAATTAGAAATGAAGAGTCCAAGTCAAACTAGGACTCTATCCTTATCTCCTATGCCACTCCTAAACCCATGCCAATTTCTCCATGCCAAATTGAATTTGGGTTGTAATTTTTGGCATCATGATAGAGGGTCCAATAAGAGTTGGCGGTACTAGCTGATGAGTCATAATATTATCTCTTTTCTAATTCGAATACGATCCTAATTAGAGATAAGAGGTATACTAGGAAAGAGATTTTCGTATATAAATATTATTGGCATCATATTAATTTTTTTTATTTTCTTGAAGAATTTTTTTCATGTGAGACTCTAGAATCCTTCTCCACATCTTAATGATTTTCTAAATTTTTGAGATGCCAAAAGAGGTTTTGGTGTTGACTCTTGGTGCCCTTCCTTAAAAAACCCTAATTCCTAGTCTATAAAAGGGATCCTCTCTCTTGGATGTCCCATGATCTATCCCTTGCTGATTTTTATTTTAGAACCTCTTCTCCTCCTCCTCTATTCCTCCTCTTGATCTTTCTTGCTTTGGAGTGTTCAAGGTACTTGAAGAAGGAGGAACAAATCAGTTGTCGAAGTTGCTTGCAGGCTAGCACCTCCAAGTCTCTGATCTGCGCCTGTCTTCACGTGGATCTTTCTATAGATGCCAGAAGACTCCGTGTGGCTATGAGTGATGTGAAGAATACCTTCTCCAACCGTTGGATCAGAGAAGATCAAGATCAAATTTATTTGATAACGATCTCTAACTTGTTTTAATTTCTATGGTAGATCTAATAGTTAGATCTAAAATTTCAGCATCGATGAGATCGATGCGATTTTTATTTTTTGATATAAAGTGTATATTTTCATATCAAAGATCATGATGTGGTAGTCTAAGATAAGATCTTATACATGTGATTAGGATTAAATTATTTAATCTATTATTTCTGCTGCATAAAATTTTAAAATTGTATATACTGCACTACCGCATATTTTCTTCAGAAATTTTTTTCTTTCTATTTGATGGGTCGGTGGTTCGGGTTGATGCTTAGCCAATACATCATCACCTTTGGATCAATGCCTAGTATATTAGCTGGGGTCCAGATGAACACATCTGCATTTTTTTACAAGAAGGAGATGAGATATTTTTGGTTACCTGACCAAGATTTGATCCAATCTGGATAGTACGCTCCTTTTTGCCGTTATTTAGTGGGATCGTCTCCAAGTCCTCCATTGGCCTCCCATATTTTTCAGATAGTTCATCCCAGGTGTCTAGTCCATCCATCGAATGGGCTTTGAAAGATCTTGCACCGTGTAGTGCAATAGTGTAGCACTATCATATTAGGGCTTGATCTCTGTGAACTTCACCAATTCTAAATTCTGTTAGAAACTTCATCTTTAAATAATAGGTGGATACTACCACCCAGAGGGCATTGAGTCTTGGTCATCCAAGAATGGCGTTGTAGGCTGATGATGTCCGAACCACTAAGAAATCAATTTAGGCCTCGAATCATCGAGGAGATCGTCCAACTACAATAGGGAGAGTTATGACTTCTTCAATAGACACCTCATCTCCGATAAATCCCACAAGGGGTGAGTCCAGTTGCCCTAAGCATTCGGGGTATTTCTATTTTGAAGAAACCATCATAAATAATACATCTGTCGAACTTTCATTATCAATTAGAATGTGGCATACATCATAATTTGTAATATTTAAAATACAACCATCATGTTATTATACGGAAACTGAACTCTTTGAGCATCTTTTTAGTAAAGGCAATGGATTCTTCAGTTCTCTGCTTATTGGTAGGTTCGGCTGATTCCTCTGCTCGGCTTCGATGTCCCCAATTATTGTATTTATTACTTTGATGGAAGATCTATCTTTAGAAGGCTCTTCTTGCCGCTGCTCTGGTGGATGAGGCGACCTCCGTCATTCTTCCAGCTGCTCCTACTGATGCCTGATGAACCGATCCAGATGCCCACACCGAATAAGCTCTTCAATTTCATCCTGAAGCTAGAGACAGTCTTCAATATCATGGCCATGGTCGCAGTGGTAAAGACCATACTTGTTGGGATTTCGATGATCAGGATGGGACCGCAACTTTCCTGCTTGAGAGATTCGATCTCTGATTTTCATCAACATTTGAGCTCTGGTGGTGTTCAGCGGCATGTAATTTGTGAATCTTTTAGGCAGAGACACACATCACTCTCTAAAGCAATTCTCTTGTCGGGGGTTTCGTGGGGAGTTCGAGACCTCTGACGTCTAGGTGGAGAGCAAGAGAGCTACCAATCTCTCGACTGAGACTTCATCTCCTTTTCTTCTTCTCTCCAGTAGCTACATCTATCAGGAGCACATCTTCAAATGCTTCTTCAGCCCAAGGGTATTTTTCTGTCTGCGCCAGCATATTGGCGAAGTCGTGGGGATAGTCTTCTCCAAAGAGTATCGAAGACTGTTCCTCAAAAGCCCACCTTTAGGGCCATCCTGACGATCGATTGATCTAGATCATAAACTTTCAGTATAGCCGCATTGAAGCAGCTAAGGTAGGATCAGATTGACTCTCCTTCCTTCTACTTGACGTTGATTAGGGAGTCAGATCCTTTCCGCTATCTTCTACTATTGATGAAGTGGCCTACAAACAAATGACTCATTTGATCAATTGAGTGGATTGTCTGCAGCTTCAGATTTGAATACCAGTGTCGAGATGTCCCCTTTAGAGTAGATGGAAAAGCTTGATGGAAGGCAGCATCGATAGCTCCATGAAGGAGCATCAAAGCCTTAAAGCTCTCTAAATGATTCATGGGATCAGTAATCTCATGATAGCTCTCCAGCTGCGGCATCTTGAAGTTGCTGGAGAGCGATTTCCTACATAATTCAGGTGTTGAAGGGTAGATCGGTGTGATACCCATCATCCCGCATAGGGGCCTGATTGTAGAGTGCCTTGATCTGCTCATTCATCTTTCAAAGTCTGCAGTTGATATTCGCATTCCAAGTAGTGCAATTCTTCAAGTACTATAGGGGAGACCGTCGACTGGGGGTGGAGTCCTACCTGGAATAGGGACTCGAAAACCACTGTCTTCTCCATTCTAGGCTTCGAGGTCAACTGTGATGAGTTTGTCTCCTTTGCTCAAGACTCTATGAGGGGACTGGCGGTCGCTCCTACGGTGGCGATGTAGGTTGTTGTGCAGGATTGGCCAATTGTGGTTCCACCACCGATGCAGCATTAGTCAGCTATACTGCTACTGTCGTCGGTACAGCATTGATCTGCCTCATTGGTGCTGCCGCCATCGGTGCAGTATGAAGTTGCTGCATTATTTGGATAGCAGTGGTTAGGATTTGCACTTACTGGAATAATAGGTTGAACTGCTCCACTCTGACGGCCGCCACTAATAGTGGAGCAGATGAAGGAGCCTCCTAGGGTTGCACCTTAGCCTGGGTGTTGGTCGTGTTCTCCATCGGCTGGGAGGTGACAGTGGCAATGGATCATCGAGAAGATGCCTTCGTGCAGGGCCATGATCTCAATCTTTTGCTCCTCAAAATTGGGTTGAAAGATCCTTTTTCTAGTGCTAATATATTATCATGGAAATCCAAAACTCGATCAAAAAGCTAGATCGATGGTGCGTCCTCCCGGAAGAGAGACTTGCAAGATAAGTCTTGGCTGAAGTTGGCTTCAACAGGGATCCTCTGACGCTCAAGTCAAATCTCAGAAAAACAAAGAGAAGAAGTGCTAAGAGAAACTATGTGTGCATACCTTAGGGGTCCTCTAGAGGTCATTTTATAGGCGAGCACTGAAAGCCATTTCGAACAGGTTGCGTGGCTGATTTGGGCATAATATAGCGAGATTTTGGTCGGGATCTTGGGGACTGGGTGGTTATGCCTATCTTACCTATTTTGGAGCGAGCTATGGTACCGTAGGCATTTTCGAATTTGAAAGGAAGGCACAGGTAAGATCGGGCTAGGTTGGCTTCGGTTAAGGAGGATTCAGCATGGTCCAATGGAGATGGGTGTCGAAGGAAGGAATAGCTAGGGCTAGTCATGCTCATGGAAATAATATTGGTGGTATCCGAAGCTTACCTGCCGTCGAAGTCAGAGATTGGCCTGTCCAGATGTCAATTGTTGCGGAGACTAGGATCGATTGGTGAAGTTTAGGTTGAGACCGAAATCAGAATTAGTCGGACTCTTGTGTTCTGGTTAGGAAGATCGCCGAGGATAAGGATCACTAGGGGCCGAAGTTAGGATCGGAAATGTTTGAAGCTATGCATTGAGCAACCTCCTTCAGAGTCCTCCCAGAGTTTGAAGAGACATATCTACCTCTGGGGTCAGACATTCATCTCCAATAGCACTATGACATCGGTCTTATAAGTTTCATTATATGCCTAATTCATGTTTTCGACTTGGATGACAAATTATCCCCCAACAGATCATATGAATGTCTCCATAAAAATGCTTGAAACAGCTATCTCCATATCATCAATAACCTTGAGTGGAATAAAGCAATTTGCCATTAGATATGCCAGACTTAGACATAAGAGCTGATTGGTTAAAGCAACTCTTCCCATCAAACTGCTTGCCTCTTTCACCATCAAGCTTATGGATTCCAATCATTAAGTGACAGCTTGCCACCCATAGGAGGGGTAACAAGAGATGTCCATAAACCTTTCCTAATTGAAATGTCAAAAGACTAAAAGATGCATTTCTGAAGTTCAGCTAGAGTAGATGGGCTAAAGGTTATATGACAAGCCTCGAAACAATAATGTGTCATGATTGTTGCATATACGTGTGTGTGCATTTGCTTAATATATTAAGTGGAATCTTTTGAATCTTTAGTACAAGACTACTGCATTACAATAGATGGTTTGGAGTTTCACTTTTTTCTTTATTTTCTGCCTTGTCTTCTTAAATATATTATGCCGTCATTGGTTTCATTTGGGCTCAAGCATGAAGCTCCTGGGTCTTGGCACCAATACCTATCTCAATCTAGGTCGATATGGTATTGAGATGCTCTCATCCTTACACTCTAGATGGGTTGGCATATTAGAACAACACCATGACATCATTTTTTTTCTTATTTTTTATTTTATCTTTGCAATAATATTTTAATTAACTTTTACACATTTCTAATAGGATTTTTGAGTCGATGATGGGGTTTGTGGAGTTTAAATTCTTCTCAAGCTGTCTTGATTTTCCTTCTTTGTACCTAAATGATAGTTGTCAAAAGTGTCTTAGCTCTCTCTCCTTTCCTCCATCTAGTTCATAACTGACTCGCATTCTGAAGGCATCCTAGGAATAAGGCTGCAAATGGATTAGGTTGACTCATGATCTCATTCGACCAACCCGTTTACATCTGATTTGACCTATTTTAAAGAATCTATAAGGCCGGTCGGGATCTAAAATTAGATCCATTGTATTTTTGGATCGGATTTGGGTTTGCTGAATTCAGACCCGACCAGACCGAACCCGATCCATTTGATTTCTAAGTCAATTTTAGATCTTCTACTCTGATCTGACCTAATTTAAATCTAGTATGTCATTAGGATCCAAACTTGTTTGAGTCTCTAAGTTGTGATTTAAGACTTGTATGAGTAATATTTTAACGTAAAATATATTTAAAATTAATTTTATATTCAAATTTATTTTGAGAGAAATATTATTTTTTATTATCTATTTTGTGTGGTTAATAGTAGTTGGTTATATGATAATTAAAATATAGTTGGGTATATTTGACACGGATCTGATATGGACCTAAATTTTTGGGTTGGAGCTAGATTATATATGGATCCAATCCAATTTGAATGATCCCTTGGATCAAAAATTTTAGCCATGAATCCAACCAATTCGATCTTTGATTGGATTGGGTCTGGATCTAACACTAGTACCTAATCAAAGAATGGGGTCAGATCGTGATCACTTATGACCGGATCCAACCCACTCCATTTGCACCCCACCTACGTACCACCATTCTCTTATCAAAATGGTTATACTAGGAGGATGCCCTGGTACATTGGATGGGAATCTTTCTCCTTGCATTAATATCTTCTACCCTTTGCTTGGTGCCAAACGACGTGCACACATGTAATTTAGAAGCTTATAACATACGTTATATTTCTCCCAGCATCTTACTCAATATTCCAATATGTTTCTTTTGTTTCTGCTAATTTCAAACTAGAGTTTAATTTTAATCGTATACTCTCTTGTAGTTCCTGTGTTCCCATTTTTAGGGACAAAGAAATATCTCAGAGCATTTTATTTAAATATCATCCTGGTATTCATGTTTGGTTGGATAGCTACGCCCATGAGAATCCACCTCCTTTGGACCCAACTGCTGAGTAAAAGATCAAAAATACGGCCACTCTCTGTTTAATACAAGGAAAGAGGATCAAAGAAGAGGAGCATTCAATATACATTTAGACTTTAGATGCCAATTATTTCTTCTAACATGTCTTATTATACACATTATATGAAAGTTTGATCATAATCAATGATCGTAAAAACCATTGTAGACTATTTTTTCACTATTTTACTATTTCATCTACATTTTTTCAGAGATATTTAGGGCCTGTTAGGCATTGCTTTTTATTTCTTTTTTTTTATTTTTAGATATCAAAATCATAGAAACCAAGGCAAAAAAAATATTTTTTTTTCTGTTTAAAATTATTTTATTATTTCTAAAAGTGGAAAAAAAAATTCTTATTTTCACTAATTTTAAGAATAAGAAACTTTTAATTTTTTAGCACCACAACCAATGCTACATCCATTGTCTCTGCCATTACTACTATGGCTATCCTTAGTGTCTCTACCATTATTGTTGTTTCGACTACCACCATCACCATTGCTATAACTTTTCACTGCTATTACCACCACAATTGCCACAATTGTTACTGCTACCATCCCACACTTTCACCACATTACCGCTACCACCATGGCCATAGGTGCACCAAAACCACCATCATCACTAGCACCAATGCTCCATGGCAACAGACATTACCACTACCAGCACCCCCACCAATGTCGCCCCCTCTATGGCTTACTATTCTTCCACCATGATCATTGTCTCAGCATCACCATCATATTTAGGTTTAAAAATAGACTGTCCCAAATATATTTTATATTAATATTTTAAAATATTTTTATATATTAAAATAAGAAAATAAAGTGATGCTAAATGGCACATTAATTTCTTATCTTATATTCCATATTCTTTAAGCAGATGTTGCAAAGTCCTATACTTTAAGTTGAGTGAAAATTATTTAGAATAGGTAGCTTGTAGGAGCTATGTTTTGCCTACAAATGAGAAGGCTCCTCTACCTTATCTTAGAAGTTGATATTCAAGGTACTCTACATTGATGCCTTGCTTGGTAGTTGGTACTAGGTCGTGAAACCTTCCTCTTGCGATCTTTTGGATTAAAGAAATTTTTCTTTTTTCTTTTTGGCTTTTTGTTTACACAGGGAGATGGTGGTGGGGGTGGTTGGGGTTGGTTTGTTCAGAATATTTAAGTCCATTTGTCTAAGATCCCATTTGGCAAAGTTTTGAAGGGCCAAAAGTACTTTTCTGGCCTCCAAAATATTTTAGATGATATAATGGTATTTGATAAAAAATTGATAAATTATTTTAGCTTCATTAGAAGGCTAAGAAGATTTACTTAATTGGGAAGAGCTTCTCCCTAAAAATACCTTTTAGCTAATGTCAAAAAGTTATTTTGGTTGTAATAAAATTTTTATGATTATCAAAATGCCCATTAATAAGTCTCATAATACATTTTATATTATATCATGTCATACAATACCATATTATTATACTATAAATATAATCTAATATAGTATAACATAAGAATAATAAATTAACAATATGTTATGTTATTATATTATTTTCTATTATGTGATTGTATAATGATAATATATTATTATATTATAATACTCTAATATAATTTATTATATGACTAGATTATAATCCATTATATTATATTATTATAATATTATTATATTATATATTATATATTATATTATTATTATAATAATATTATATTATATTATATTACATTGTAAAATATTATCCTATTAATAGTTCATTACTATATCATATCATATCGTGTTACACTCCACTATATAATGCTCATTATTATTTTTTTATCGTACCAAAATACTTTCTTATTTTGGTTAACAAACACGTATTAAATTTTTAGAGCACTTTAAAAATATAGTTATGAAATAATAAATATTTTTATAAAAACTCTGCTTTCAAAAGATTTATTTTTCGAAAGCTCTATTTTTAAAAGCTCCAAAAGCTCTACTGCCAACAACAATCCCAAACATGACTTTAATATCTTTTGGCTTATTTATTTATCTATGATATAAGAACATATATATGTTTCAAAAAAATATAATTTGAGAAATATGACTATGGTTTCTCAAATAGCTATTTACGGTCTTGCTAGTGGGTTATAGTAGCTTGGCATATGTTCTTGCCAATGGGTTACAATAATTGGCATACAATCCTTGCCAATGAATTACAATAGCTTGGCATACAACCATCGTCGGTGGATTATAGTAGCTTGGCATATGACCCTCGCTAGTAGGTTATAATAGCTTGGTATAATATTGATTATGGTTCTGTCATGGGTATAAGATAATCTTAGCATTTAATCTGAGAAAATCATTAAGAATTATGATATGATAAAATGATAATAATTAAATTTATTATAAATTAGTATGATTTATAATTTTACACTGAAAATCTAATTTATGTAATTTGCATGATTTATGCATATGCAAAGAATGATTGATTTATGATATACTGTCATTATGAAAATTTATTTTTAATGATAATTATCTTTTCTAAATGATTTATTGATGCATATATAAACTTATGCTTAATCCAATAAGATAGTGAAATGTATACTCACTAGTTGATATAGTTTATATCTTTTTTTTTCAATGAAATAAAATCACTAGGGATGAAGAATGGTTTGAGCTTTGGAGATCATGCGAGCAAGAAGATTTTGTAGCAAAATTTTAGTTCTTTAATTAACTATGAATCTATGATTAATGACTTTTTGAATTTTAAGGTTATAGGTTTAGTATTTAAATTTGGATTTAGTAGCTCTAAACTAATATTTATTTAATTATTTAATGAATGATGGATTTGGATCTTTTATTTTACTTGAGATTGTGACTATTGGCTTTGTCATGTTATGTCCTGATTTGGGATGTGATATTTTATAGTGTTAGAGCAATATACTTGATTGTAGCTCAAAAATTAAGCTTAGATTTATGATCGTAGATAGAAATATGTCCACCTCCATTTAAGAGCCCCTTCCTTCCTGAACTTCCATCATCAATAACCACCTTCCTTTCTCCCTCTTTTTGTTCTTGAGTTTGTCATGTCCCATCATTGTGCCCATTGGAATCATGGCCACAAATCTCATCAGAGCCAAGGTATGAAGTCCTTAATTCCCCTTTATTTTTTCCCAATTTTCTCCTCCCTATTGAGTAATTGACTGTCAAATTTCATTGGAAATCAACCAAGATCAACATCCCCTATTTTCTAACCATCTTTTCCCCTCTTTCTGGCCACTGGTGCCATCGCCCTTTGATGTCAAACCCCTGATTGGGTCATCTGGTCTCTCTATGACTTGTCTTGGTGAGGCCATGGCCGTTAGTGAACGGCTAATGACCAAAACCCAATAAAAGGGGTTGGATCCTCTATTTTCTAAGTCTTTCCCATAATTTTCTCGTCAGTTGGTCACCACCACTAACCATCCACTATTGTCCATTGCCAACCATACATTGTTGCCCACTATCAGACCTCCAATTGTGCAATCGCACCTCATGGGACCATGGACCATGGACCACCACCCCCTATTTTGCCAAGAAAGAAGAAGAAAGGAAAAAAAAATGAAAAGAGAGACCAGAGAAGAGAGAGAATGAATACATGCCTCTCTCTTATTTTGTCTCTCTACTCTCTCTCTAAGTTGACTTAGGAGCCAATTCAAAGTCCTGTCTGATTCAAGTTGACCCTAGCAAGGATGTCCTGACCCTCCTTAGTACCCGACCGACATATTGACCTTACCTTGGCTCTTGTCGAGGATCTCTAGAATTTGGTCACTACTAATTTTTGTTGGATTACCTAAACCATAATTAATCTTGATCGTTTGAGTTCACCATGTTTGGACCAACCTGAGCAGCAGAGTACCGTTGCCTGGCCGACCTTATCCTTCTTTTACCTTGGTTTGCCCAATTTTAATCTATTCTCAATTTTTTTGAGTTTCGAAGTTGTTGATGATGGATTTTAATGGCTTTGAATAGATTTGGGTGATTCATATGGTTGAATTTTGAAGATTCAAAGTAGAAGAGGTACGTAATCCTGACATTCCTTACTTATTTGTGAATTAGCAATTTTTTCGATGCTTAAGACTTTACAAAATATGAAAAGAATATGTGACATTGATGAATCTTTGTCTTCTTAAATAAGGATCAAATATATAATATCATACAAATCAGATATTATCATGAAAAGTTTAGTTTTATGGATACTTTAATATTAATAACTTGTTTATGAACTATGAACTCCGCATTTATGAAATCTATATTTTGGTTATGGAAAGACTAGTTGCATAAATTCTTCATTGTTATTAATTTATTTATGAATTATAGACACTATAAAAGTCATTTAGTGTCTTTTGAGTTATTTTTTTTTATCTATGATATAAGAACATATGTTTCAATAAAATATGATTTTCAAGAAATATGATTATGTACTCTTAGATAAGTACGTACGGTCCTGCCAGTGGATTGCAATAGCTTGGCATACGGCTCTCACTAGCGGATTACATTAGTTGGCATGTAGCCCTCGCTTAGGGTTACAGTAGCTTGGTGTACGTCCTTGCCCGTGGGCTAAAGTAGCTTAGCATGATATTGATTATAACCCTATTACGGATATAAAATGATCTTAGTATTTAGTCTGAGAGAATTATTAAGAATTATGATATAGCAAAATGATAAATGATTAATAATTTATTTTATAAAACTAGCATGATTTATGATTTTGCACTGAAAACATATTTGTGAAATTTATACAATTTATGCATATGCAAGAAATGATTGATTTATGATATATTATTATTATAAAAAAAATTATCTTCTAATAATAGTCATCTTCTTTAAATAATTTATTGATGTATATACAAACTTATGCATGATCCAGTAAGATAGTAAAAAGTTTATTTACTGAGCTGATATAGTTCATATTTTTTATTTTTTTAGAGAAATAGGATCACTAGAGACAAAGAATGGTTCGGGCTATGGAGATCATGCTAGCAAGATATTTTTGTAGCAGAAGTTTAGTTCTTTAATTGACCATGAATCTGTGATCGATGACTTTCTAAATTTTGAAGTTATAGATTTGATATTTAAATTTGGATTTAGTGGCTCTCAAAGACTATTTATTTAATTTTTAATGGATGATGGATTTGAATTTTCTATTTTACTTGAGATTTCTAAATAAGCAGTACTCTACAGTAACATAAATTGCAATCCCACAAAATCCTCCATTCCGATTGCTACATAGATCAAAGAGGATGGTTGACACATCCCTAGCATTGCTCACCTCGAACGCACCCACTATAACGGCCAGCCATGCTTCACCAATTAGAAGAAGGCCAAAGTGACAAGAAAGCATCCAAGGATGTGATGCCAAAAGAACTGATAGGAGTTCACCAAGCAAGAGCACTCTAAGAAGAGGCATCACTAGAGGCTAGCAGAACTAAATCTATGCATGGCAAAGATGATCAGGAGAAGGCAAAGAAGCGTAAATCCAAGGGGTCCAAGCCTAAGAAGGTGAAGCAGAATAGTACTGATGCCCATTGCTTTTGTGGGTAAATCCAGGGATATGTGTTCCAAATTTTTAAGAGAGTCGCACGGAAACAATTTCTCTGTTTCTTTCATCGGTGCACCGGAGTGAAAAGAATCTCAGCTATCATAAGTAACACCCATTGTCACTTCGTTGTCACACGAGAAAGCACAGCGAGAATACTACGTTGTAGTACATACGGCACAACCAAAGAAAGCATGTCATTTATCAAATGTGGCATGAAAGAGATCACATTTGTGAAGATTTGAGGGCAGATGCTCCGCCTATTACAGCCAAAACAAGGACTATGCAATCTTCTAGAAGACAACATGTCAGCCTTTTTGACGTGGCTAATGAAATAGTGGCAGCGGACCAATATGAGAGACACGATCCATATGATAAGGCTGGAGACATAACAAAAAGGTACGTATAGAAGTTCCAGATTTTGCTGGCAAAATTGATCCACAAGCTTTTTCCGATTGGTTAGCGACACTAGAGAGATATTTTGATTGGCATGATATGTTCAATAAAAGACGGGTTCAATTTACTGTCATGAAGCTTGTTGGGCAAGCACCAATATGGTGGACAGGTGTGGAGAATGACCTCAGGCTTGCTGGGCAGCCTCCTATTGTCAATTGGGAGGAGATGAAGTTATGATTAAAGTGGAAGTACATGCCTCACGACTATGAAGAAGATCTTTTTGATCAACAGACCAATTTTAGACAAGGGAACATGATGGTGGTTGAATGCATGAACAAGTTTGAAGAATTGAACATTCGTTGCTGTGGCATAGAAAATCCTATGTAGACCCTCTCACATTTTAAATCTGGATTGCCTGCTGAGATTCACAACCAAATGGTGACACATTGCGTGTTTAGCATGGATGAAGCATTTTAATTGGCATTGAAGACTGAAAAGAGTTTGAAGCAAACAACTAAAAGGTTCAATGGCGGAAAGTCATTCAAATCAGACACTAACCAGCCTGGTTTCAAATCCACCCATGCATTAAGAACTTTTGCAACTGATGACAAGAAGAAAGAGGGTAAAGGTTTATGTTTCAAATGTTGAAAATATGGACACAAGGCATGGCAGTGTCTGAAGAAGAATTCATATATTGATGCAGCCAAGAATGACGCATCAGGTTATGAGGAGGATGATGACAATGAGACATCTAGCGAGGAAGGCATTTTAAATGTTGATGATCTCGAAGATGAGGAGGATACTTTCTTTATTAGTTATTAGGCGCATTTTAATTGCACCAAAACAAGAGAAAGAAGATCGAAGACATACTTCCATATTTCAAACAGTTGTATGGTGCAAGAACGAAGCCGAAAACTTATAATTGATGGGGGCAGCAGCATGAATGTTGTGTCCTCATCCTCACCCATACAAGGTGGTATGGATAAATAATGCCTCAATTCCCGTAACTAAGCAGTGCTTAGTCCCAATTTCTCGAGGTTGGTATGTTGATTCAGTCATGTGCGATGTTATTCCGATGACTGTCACTCATATTCTACTTGGTTGACATTGGTTATGTGACCGAAATGTGAAGCATGATAGAAAAGCCAACACATATTCATTCACATTCAATGATGAAAATATTGTGTTGAAGCCTATGAGTATGGAGAAGATGAAGAAACATGAACAAAAGCCACCAACAAAAGCTGTTGAAGTTTCTAAGAAAGTTGCTGAAATTTCCAAGAAAGCTACTCAAAATGTAAAGAGGCATCTCAATATTATTAGGAAGGAGGAGTTTGAAGTGGAAGAAAGGAGTTTGAAGTGGAAGGAAGGAGTTTGCTGTTGTGACCAAAGAAAACAAACAACCAGCAGCTGTTTCCACTACAAAGAACCAGGCTTTCCTGTAAAAACCCAACTAAATAAAATCTGGGTGGTCTGACCTCCCATTTCATCAAAAAAATAAAAAATAAAAAATAAACTACTGTCCGATTTTGCTGAGGTTGCACAAGTAGATTTGCTGAATGAGTCACTACCCATGCACGATATTTAGCATGCAATTGACTTGATTCCAGGTTCTCAGTTGCTAAATCTATCAGTATATCGTATGAATCCAGCGGAGCATGAGAAACTCAAAAGGCAAGTTGAGAAATTACTTTCAAAGGTAGCGTTCGGTTGCTTGGAATAAGAGCTTATTCCACTTTATTCCCCTAAACACATTATGAAATGGCAGTGGGCCCGTGAGTTTTACAATTCTGATCAAAAGTGCATTAATTGCACCTTATTCCCTTCCACCTGGTTAAGCTATTCCATGTTTCACCGTGGAATAGCTTATTTTAGAGAAATGATGAGAAATAATATCATCTTATTCTAGTTTAAGGAATAACAATATATAATTCTGATGGGCCCCACAAATTTTCAATCAAACATAAAATTGGAATAGGGATGGTGAATAGGTATCCAGGGACTTGATATTCCTATTCCAGAATTACTAAAATGACAGCCAAATACTACCAAAAGACTTTATACAAGATAGCTGAAGTCCTTGTGCTGTTCTAGCTTTACTCACACCAAAGAAAGATGGAAGATGGCAGATGTATGTGGATAGCCAAGCAATTAACAAGATTACAGTGAAGTATAGGTTTCCAATACCAAGACTTGATGATATGTTAGATGTGATGGCAAGTTCCATAATTTTCTCGAAGATAGACTTGAGGAGTGGCTATCATCAAATACATATAAAACCTGGGGACGAACGGAAAATGGTATTTAAGACCAAAGATGGCTTTTATGAATGGCTGGTTATGTCTTTTGGCCTCACAAATGCACCAAGTACATTCATGAGGGTGATGACAGATTTTCAAACCTTTTATTGGCTAGTTCTTTGTTATTTATAGTATCTGCTGATGCTTCTCAAGTGGGTATTGGAGGGGTGCTAAGTCAAGAAGGATATCCGATTATATTTTTTGGTGAAAAGTTGAATGAAGCAAAGCAACGATACTTGACATATGATAAAGAGTTCTATGCAGTGGTACAAGTCCTTCACCAATGGTGATATTACCTCCTCCTAAAGAAGTTTGTCTTGTTTTCAGACCATGAGGCACTCAAGTATATTAATTCCCAACAAAAGCTAAACCATCACCATGCTAAATGGGTCTCTTTTTTACAAGAATACTCATTCCTACTCAAGCATAAGGCTGGAATAGAGAACAGGGCAGCAAATGTGTTAAGTAGAGTAGTCTACTTACATACTTCTATGGCTGTTCAAGTGATTAGATTTGACCACCACATAAAGGATTATCCATCTTGCAAGGATTTTAGCATTATATATTCTGATTTACTAAATAGGCAGCAAGGCCATTATTTAGGTTTTGTTATTCATGATGGGTATCTATTCAAAGGATCACGCCTATGCCTACCAAACACATCTCTTAAGGAGCAAGTGATATGAAAATTACATGCTGGAGGTACAATTGGTCATTTTGGACATGATAAGACAATTGCTATGGTGGAAGATCGTTTTTGTTGGCCTAGGTTGAAGTGCGATGTTGCTAAGATTATGTCTAATTGTCGTACTCATCAACTTTCCAAAGAAAGAAAGAAAAAAGGGGACTTTACATGCCCTTATCAATTCCTCATAAACCATGGCAAGATCTTAGCATGTACTTTGTCCTAGGGTTGCCATGAACTTTTATCGGATTTGATGTCATATTTGTGGTGGTTGATCGGTATTCAAAAATGACGCATTTCATTCCATGTTCTAAGATAATAAATACACTTCACATTGCAAAATTTTCTTCTAAGAAGTGGTTCGTTTATATGGATTGCCAAAAACTATAGTTTCCGATCGAGATGTCAAGTTTATGGGCTACTTTTGGAGAACTTTATGGAAGATGCTGAATACAAAACTCAATTTCTCATCCTCCTTTCATCCACAAATAGATAGACAAATAGAGGTTGTTAATCGAAGTTTGGGTGATCTCTTAAGGTGTTTAGTGCGTGATAATGTCAAAAGTTGGGATCAAATACTTCCAGTAGTTGAGTTTGCTTATAACAATTCAGTAAATAAAATTACAGGTCGTAGTCCTTTTGAAATTGTTACAAGTTTGCAGCCTTACAAGCCAATTGATTTGATTCTTTTACCATCGGATGCTAGGCTTAGTGTTGAAGCTGAGGCTTTTGCGAGCCATATTAGGGAGATTCATGATGAGGTGAGATAGAAAATTGCACTTAGCAATGAGAGTTATGAAGTGCAAGCTGATGTAAGAAGATGCTTTGCTGAATTTAATGAAGGGGATATGGTAATGGTTTGTATATATCCTGAATGCTTCCCTAAAGGTACTTACAAGAAGTTGCATTCTAAGAACGCTGGTCCTTTTAAAGTTGTGAAGAAAATCTACTCTAATGCTTATGTTCTTGAGCTACCAAGTGATATAGGGATTAGCAATGAGTTTAGCATTGAAGATCTAACTTTGTATAAAGGACATTTTGACCCTTTGCAAATTGATGGGGCTGTGGTTCACTTACCATCAGCACCGCGGTTAAGGGAAGTGATTGAAGATGTTCTTGATGAACAGATTGTGTCAATGCAAAGTGGTGGTTATCAAAAGCCCTTGGTAAAATGGAAAAATCATCCTCTTTCAAATTGTACTTGGATTATAGCTCAAGAATCTCAACAATTGGATCCAGATCTTTTCAAAAAGTATCATTCCTTTAACTCACTAGTGTCTAGTTTTTCCAAGCCGGGGAGAGATGATGGGGAACAAGGCTGGAAGCATTATGGGAAAGTTTATAAAAGACGAGGGAAAAAAGATTCTAAGGCTCATGAATATCATAATTTGGGCTTGCTTGGAGAGCTTGAGTAGTTCGATATTTAGTCCAAAGTCAGTTTTATGTTTATTAGTTTATGTTTGGTCATGTTTTTCAGTAATTTTAGTTGTTAGGAGTAAATCTATAATTTTTAGATTTGTTGGAGGTTTCAGATTCTCCAAGTTTTCCAGAGTCAAGAGTCTTTATTTTATGAGTAATCAGTTGGTCAAACTTTTCTTTATTAGGATTTCCTGATCAAAGTCAAAGTTCCTTTGACTTGGAAGAGTCTAGGGTTTACTACTTTATATATTATGTCTTGTACTGGTTTTTGGGCAGCCAGAGAAATAAAACGTTTCAGAATTCAGCTTTATACTTTTCTTGAGGGTGTGATTGCCTTCTCTTATATGTGATTGCGTAAAACCCTAGTTGTGATTGCTTAGGTTATTTCTATTTTTATTTCTTGTTCTTTACCTATTAAAATAGATCTACTACAATCTAATTCCTTCATTCCAAATCCTCAACCCCAACCTTAATTCCATCCTAATCCTTAATCTAGTGTTGGCTTTCAAATCCTGCATCAGCCACCCTCTCGTCCCATTCGGATACTTGAAATAGAGGATGTCTTAAGATATCTCGATTAGAATGCTAGGATACTAATAGGACGGCCCTGTATCGTCCTGACATATAGGATGATATCCTGTTTCGATGCCCCACGGGACATCCCGCAGGAATTTGATGCCTACACAAGCTATCAGACTAAAAGAGAAAAAAAGGGAGAAACTTGTGGAAGTCTTGTAGCAGTTTCTACATTCATAATCTATACAAAAATAGCAGACTTTCACCATCAGGCCCAACAATGAAGTCCTCAGCCATTCAAATGGGCATCCCTTCTCCTCTCCTCTTCCTCATTTCCTCTTTGATTGCCTTCTCTCATAATTCTGATTAGCAATATCTATGGTTCAGGTTTCTCATTCTAGCTTAATAAATGTGCATTCCTCATATAAAGTACAACCCCAAAAATGATCTTGATCCTTGTCATCTAGTACAAATGTCGTAAGAAAGCCCACTTAAAATCTAATGCACTGGTTAATATTACAAGTTAATTTTGAAGTTACTTCATGGCATCACTTTCTGGAATAGGATGTAAAGTGGAATGTGAAGGTTAGAAGCACATCATATAACAAAATGTAATCAACTTTAACTTTGTTAAGAATATGAGCATTTGTGCAATTACTCTGGTGCATGATAACCAAAGGTTCCCAAGACACAGGTAGAATAAAGATGAGAGGCCGTATCAGGAGCTTGGCTTAAAAGATTGAAGTCTGCAATTCTTGCTCTGAAGTCCTGAAATAAAAGAACATTGCTGGATCTGATGTCCTGATGCACTATGGAAGGCTGAACCTTGTCATGAAGATACTCTAACCCCATTACTGCATCCAATGCAATTCTCACCCATTGTTTCCAATTAAGCAAAGTACTAGGTTTTGCACGACAAACACCTTTTCTACCTGTAGTTCTATATATAGACTGGAATGTCAAACTTATGCATAAAACAACCTAACCTACATACCATTCAAATAATCATGCAGAGAAGCCATAGTTGCATACTCATACATCAACAAATGAAAATTTTCCTCGACACAATAGCTTAGCAGTTCCACAAGATTCTCATGCTTCAATCTTGATACCATTAAGATGACATCACAACGGCTTGATTAGCTCTTGAAAGCCAAAAACGAAAGATAGAAAAGCAACCACAGTGAAATTTCAACTCTTTTGTTATTGGTTGGAACTAAATATAGAACATGTCATGTTACCGGTTCAAAACTCAGTGTTCAACTCAGGATTGGATGGTGTATCAAGCTTTTTATTGCAACTTCTTTGTTGCTGTTTAGAACTACCTATACACTCTTGCATGTGACCCTGCACCTACCAAAGACTGCAAGGTGAAATTGCAAGTCTTTTCTTTGATTTCATTTAAAGATAGTGCAGGCACTGCAATAACAGATGATTCTCTTTCTGATTCATTTTTGTTTGAAGCAGAATGTTCTGAGCCCTTTTGTGTACCTGGAGACCATTGAAAAAAGTGGGAAAAGTTACAATAATAATAGCAACATAAGCAACAACAGAAGGAAAACTAATTTGTTTTTTTAACAAAGTAGAATTCCATTTCTATTTTCATATTAATTAACTTATGCTTATAAGATTTACCTTTAAAATGTTTGAGCAATAGTTTGTGATAAACCAACATAGAATTGCTTAAACATGATATAAATTGTGCCTTAAGTACTATATTATACTATGAACTTACATCTTATAAATTGTGCCTCAAAGATAATACAGTTCTCTGCATTGAATAGGTCCTTTTCCCTATGTATATTCCTTTAGGGTGTGTTTAGTTCGCAATCAAAATTAGAATCGCAATGAATTGGAATGAGAATTGGAATACCATATTCCTCGACATGTTTGGTTCGTGATTGGAATTAAAATTGAAATTGAGATGGAATATGAATACAAGGTGAGAGTCTAGATTAGGTTTTGAGGATTGGGCATTCACATTTCCCTCAGAATCAAAATGGGAATGGAACTCCCTCCAATCAAACAATTAGAATGGGAGTCACTTATTATCATTTTCATTCCAATATCCAACTCTTCTCAACCAAATATGCCCTTAAAAGTCTAACTAAACACTGCAGGGTTTGTCACTCAACTGAGCTTAAACAATCTATTCAATAAGGTAGGTTTTCTTCCTACCAGTTTGCCATTCAGGACACACAGCCCTTCTTTTGCCAAATATCGAATTTTTTAGGAATTAAACAAAAATAAGTGGTTGACATCAAGCTGAGAGCAGTCTGTATACCATTCTCAAGTTTTGATGGCTCTCCACCCTGATCTATTTAGCCAAACCCAAATAGATGGGCCAAGACTTGTTGGTTGGGTGATCACAAATTGTGATGTTTTCAGCATTGTTATGAAGTTCTTTATATGCACGTAGTGGGACTGACACATTTAATATAGACTAATCATTAGTTCAAAGAATTGTCCTCTTATTGATTGTGTTCAGTCTATATTTTGAAGTAGAAGACACCTTCAGCCATTAGGTGATGCTTCTCTTTAGTAGTTCATGTTCAGCTTAATATTCTCATTCTTTCTATTATGATCTCGAACTTCATCATGCATACACCTTCAAATAGAGATACAAACCCTCAAATTGTGCTATCCTTTCTCGAACCCAATCTCAAGTTGAATCATTTTAGTTATAGTGGCTCTCTTAGTTTGCTTACAGACATAAATCTACATATAAAAATCATTACCCATCCTCCAATAATGGCTATGCCCTGAAATTAGTGATGATATGATCTATTTATACAATTATTACTTGAAGTAATAATAATAGATATCCTAAAGCAGACTTGAAGTATAAGAAAAGGAAATGAAAATGGAGGTTACCATCTAGAGCACCTATACTGCTCCCACCTACATATCATAGTGCACTTAACTTATATATTTATATTATGTTTCTTCCCATGTTGGCATGTCCTACCTATTCCCAACTTTTTTGGGTAGATGGCTCCTTGAAACTTTGGTATATGCTATATATGTGTATCTTTCAAGATAACCCTCACTTCACGAATGATATGTGGCCATGTGTTAACCTAGATGCCAAAAACAACATCTACCTCAAATATAATTATACTGAGATCATACGGCGTAAATATGTTTCACGGAACCGGAACGAACCTTCCAATTCACCCATATCGAGCCGAACTGGCATAGAATCGGATCGGTTCGGCCTTGAAAATCAAAACAAGGTCTGAACTAGTCTGAACCACTTCGAACCACCCAATTTGGAGCAGTTCGGAGCTGAACCATGTTCTGATTTTTTTCCTATTGGGTACCGTGGTACGGGACCTTTAGTTAAAAGATTGCAAGAAGATTAGTCGCCCGGCTTCTCTTCCCTTTGTTTTCGTCTCCGAAAACAACTCCCTCCTTGTTTACAGTACAAGCAAGATGCAAAACAAGAAGAACTCGTCAAATAGAGATATGTGAGCTTATTTTTCACTTTCCTTTCTCCTCTTCCTCTTTTTTTTTGACAACTTTAAAATCTGTGAAAATTAAAAAAATAAGGGGAGATCATGCTAAAATTTTTTATTTTGATATGATTCCATTATATGTTGCAGATCTATGAATGATCTACATAATGACATTGAAATCATTAATTTTATTAAATATATAATTATTTAAATTATAAATATATATTTAAAAAGCTTCATTCTCATCTTGTGGGTTTGCCAACGTGCGATTGGATGAGTGCATTGAGGATCATGCTATCTTTCGGACCTTTTGTCGAACAGATGCTAGGCATCTTATGGCAGGTGGTGTGGATGCTGAAAAGAGGAAAGGAGTGTCTGATGGAGGCCGATCATCATCGAAGACGATAGAAGGAGAGAAGTCATGGGTCTGTGTGGCTCAAGGGCCATCGAGGCAACCAAATGGATGGCGCATAAGATTACGTCGGAGAAATCGAGCAACTATAGAAGTACTTTACCAAAGTAATTGAGTTTCCAAAGGAGATAATGTTGGAATCCCGAAATAGTGGGAGAATCATTCTGTCCTCATTCAGAGCCTTGACCATAGAGTCCTGATAGATTGGATTGCAAAGGAGTTCAAAATTTTGAAATGTTAAATTTGTGTTGTTGTAGAAGTTTGAGTCTAGAGCTATCAAAGATTTATATTCTTGTCAGGGTATTGTCTTGTAGATGATGTATTATTGTTTGCTCTTGGAGAAAAAGACAGTTTTCAGGACACATCATCCATCCAACATTTTAGATTTGTTAGAAAAGTTAATGCTAAGGAATGTCTGATAATAGAAGATAGGGTTACAAATGAGTCAAATTGCTTATGAGCTATTCAAGCTCGACTTGAGTTCAAGCTCAACTTAAATTCAGACTCGACTCGATTATTGTCAAGCTCGAGTAATTCGAATAGTTTTTCGAGTTGAGCTCGAATAGTAAGATAATAAGCTCCAAAGCTCGTGAGTCCATTCGAATTTATATATATTAATAATATTATTTTATTTATAATATAATTAAGATATATATTATTGGTAGGCTAATGCTCAATTTCGAGCTCGAACTCGAGTTCTAGTATGGCTTGATCGATATTCAAGTTGAGTCGAATCGAGCTCGAGTTTTACCTATTTTTCATCAAGCTGAGCTCAAGTTTGGGATATTGAGGTTCGATCGGTTTCGAAATGAGTTTGAGCTCAAATATTTTGAATCGAGTCGAGTTTGAGCTTTTATTTTCTCAATTTGGTTTGGCTCGATTATACCCCTAATAGAAGATGTGAGTTTGATATGTTATCTTTAATCCATTCGACTCCATAAGTTGCCAAAAGTATGCTAGATGGGGCTTAATATACTAACCAAATGATTCTCATTTGGTACAGACCTAGAAAACTTATCATCATAAAGAAGTTCATAATATGTTAAACTAAAACATTTCAATGTTCATTAAAAAGCCAAATAGGCACAATCTAACCATCAATTATATCTTAATTACTTATATATTTATTTCTATTTCTTCCACCTACTTGCATCTGTAACTTAGCCTAAGCTTTAACTCGGATACGATGAAAGCAAGATTCCAACAGTCTGATTGGTCAAATCATCCACTGGATGTAATAGATTGCTAAAGATTATTAACAAAATCAATAATATTTTAATGTAGATATTAATTATTAATATTTCATATATTAAGTGAAACTAATAATTTTTAAGATAATATTTAAAAATTAATAATATTTAATATTATATTAAATATAGATAAAATATATTATTTTTAATAATTAGGTAGTTTCAAACATTATATTTAGGGGTAGTGTATCTTCTAAATTAAAAAAGATAATCTGCTTGATGCGCAGGTAATGCGCTAGCCATAAATATTATGGTGATTATTACAACATAATAAAAATCAGATAAAGAATTATTTATATTTAAATATTATATATATATATATTTTAATAAAATACACCATCATTTAACGTGGTAGCCAACGGTGAAAGTAAAGTTATGGAAAAGTCACGGCCATCAAGTAATTTGTACATTGGATTATGTGATCTCCGGCCATTCTTCTCCAAGACCAGCGAATGAGGAGGGAAGAGCTCAAAGCCTATAACCGCCGTTAAAATTGCACGCCGTCTGAAAAGTTAACCGGCGTCTCTTTGGAGTCCTTGGTTGGAAGGAAGCGCTGGTGGAGGCTTAGTAGGGTTTTCGGTGGGGAAGAGCAGATGCGGCGTCTCCAATGGGCGACCGACGGGGGCCTATGGGAGCTGGACCGGGAGGCGCCGGTGACGATGGAGGGACGGCGAGGGCGGTCCCGGGCGACCCCCTACCCCTGGGTCTCTCCCGCGGCACCCGCATCTCTCGCCCCAAGCAGCTGGACTTCATGCACCGCTTCATGGCCTCCCCCCTCGTCCCCTCCTTCGCCGGCAACCCTCCAACGGCGGCCGTGGCCTCCTCCTCCACCACGCTCACACCGTCCATCTTCTCGAGAACTGGTTGGTATTCCAACCTATTTCTCTTTCTCCCCATTGCTGATGCCTCCAATTGTTATTGTTATCAGGATTTTAGGTTTGATCTTGAAATGTCCCCAAATATTTGTTGTTCTTTTGTGATGGGGTGAAGCATGAATGGGAGGAAAATGAATGTAACTTGAAAGGTTTTATCTTCAATTGGTTGCATGGAGGTATGTTAAGAAGAGTGGGTGAGTGTCTGGTGGTGGTTTGAATTGTCTGATCTCTATATTTATTGTAGGGGAGAGGTAAAATAATTGTTCTGAATTCAGCTTCTGCTATAGCACGAGGAAGGAAAATTGCTCTTGTTTGTTAGTTGGTCTGTTATAGATGGTAATGGTCAAAAAGATTATAGTGTGAGATAAACAATTATCTGGAGATATTATAACATTAATTCTAGATTATGCTTTCTGGTTTTAATTGTAATTATACATTTGTTACATCTCTGTGAATTATCACAATAATAATAATAGAAGTTACTCAATTAGAAGTTTTGAACAGAAAGGTAGACTATACTTTGCCAATATTTACCTTCTGTTCAATGTGAATTTTGAAGCATTAAACTCTATAACTATTTAATGCTATTTCAAAAGGATATTTAAGTGTTTTTATTAATTGGATTTTTTGTGTATATACTCTCTTAAATATGGGAATTTGTGTGAATACCCTTTCAAAATTGATGTGTATATGTATACCTTCATAAAACACTTGTTTTGTGTGTATACCATTCTTTTTCTCTCTCTCTCTCTTCTTTTTTTTTTGTATATGTACCCATGCCATTTAACTGTTAAAAAATTAGTGGTTTAAAATTAAAATTACTGAAATACCTTTACTGGTTACACATGCAAGAAGAAATATTTATAAGGGTATACATGTAAATAGCAACTTTGCAGGAGTATTCACGCAAATTCCCATATTTAAGAAGGTATACATGAAAAAACTAATTTATTTTATCTATTTGAACTTATTTTAATACTTAGATTAGTTTAGTGTCTAAATGTTTTTTGTGCAAAATATTGCTCAAGGAAAAGATAGATTCGATGATTAGATAACAAAAAGAGCTATAGAAATTCTTTCACTAATCATGAGATTTTTCAACTTTATTTTCTTCATTTATAACAATTATTATATCTTATTTCATCCCAAAGCAACTTGTTATAATTATTGTTATATATGTATATGAGGGCATGGATTAGAATATAAAAGGGGATTAGAATCACTTAAAGGCGTAGGATAGATTGCAATGATCAAGCTTTCTTCCTACTGTTATGCTCATGGGTGGAAGAACATCATCAATCATTCTCAAGCAAAGCTATTTAAGGATTTTAGAACCCTTCAAATTCACTAACAACCTCTGTGCCCATGTCGTAGAAGGCAATCCTTTATGTTGGGTACCTTAAGCCACTTTTCTTTGGAGCTTTGATTTCCTAGAAAAAACTAGTATCTGGGATCCATCTTGTCACAATGATTTTAAATTAGCCACCTGCCTATGCATGAAAAGTTTTCTAGCTCTAAAAGATCAACATTGCAAATCTCACAGACCAAAAATAAATGTTGCAAATCTCTTACAATGCTTTCCTTTAAATAATCCATAAGTTAAAGGTAGAACTTGACCATCTTCACATGCAATGAGTGGCAATGAGAGAGACTCGGATTCCGATAGTGAGAACTCCAACGGAGGGAAGAGAGGGAGAAGGACTGCCAACGATGGAGAAAGAGAGTTGAGGGAATGGTTTGATTTTGGACAGAGGAGTGAAAGAATGACCAAGAGAGATCAGAAAATTTCTCAAAAGAGATAGAGGGATTAGGGTGATCTTGAGTAGAAAGAGTGAGCCTGTTACCCGCTTCAAAGGTAAAAAGATAATTTCATAGTTTTAATTAATTTTTAATTTAGTAAATATGATTTTGGCTAGTGATGTTATCTGAATCAATATGTCAAAGGTATTCATGCAAAATAATGTTTTATGAGGGCATGCGTGCAAATATCAATTTTGAGAGGATATTCATACAAATTTCAATATTTAGAAGGATATTCATGTAAAAATTCAAGAACTCATTTTTTTTTGCATATATATCCTTCTAAATATATGAAATTGCATGAATATCCTCGCAACATTGCTATTTGCATGTATTCTTATAAATATTCTTTTGTATGTTTATCCATTAAAGATATTTCAGTCATATCAATTTTAAACTGCTAATTTCTTATTGACGTTAGATGGTGTGGCACATATGCAAAAAAAAAGAAAAAGAAGGATATACATGTAAAATAAGTATTTATGAAGATATACATGTAAGTATCAATTTTGGGAGGGTATTTATGCAAATTTCAATATTTTGGAGGATATGTATGCAAAAATCCTAATTAATTTGCCTTTTTTTTGCCTAAAAATCTTCTAATTGAGTTGAAATATTCAATGCGTATCCATTTTATACTTCCATGGTCTGTCGTACTACCTCCTACGGTCTAGTACAGAGCATACCGTACCTATTTCATACCGCTACATTGTCTCGTATCATTCCATTATTCGGCATGCTATCTCATACCGTACTGATACTTGATACATTGTCTCATGCCATACCAAACCACGTATTGACACCATATTAGGATGGTACTGGTACGGGTCCAGTACCAAGATGGCGAACCTTATATACGTCTAACTATAATTATATAGTTCTAACTTAATTTTTAGATTCTCATCATTCTACACAATTTTTCTCTTTTAAGTGTGGATTGACACTTTGCAGGTCTGCAACTGTTCTGGGGCAATTCCATATACAGAAATTTGTATCTATTATCAAAGAGAGAGCGTCAAATCACCTTGAGAAGACCTCATGGCCTAAGACCATTGCAAAGCACATGCTTGATATATTGTCTCTGGGATTTGGTACAGAATTCCTAGTCACACCAGATTCTTCTTTTCTTCTTGAAGCATATGATGTGAAGAAGGCAAATCGAGGCAAAGCTATCTTTCATCACAAGGCAAGTTGTTAATATATATGCCATGAACCACATTTATCATCCCTGTTTTTTAAGATTATAGGTGAGCAGTAATGTTCTTGGATTTAAATCTTTTACTAGTGTTTGTTATGCATTTTTTTATAGCAAATTAACTCTTTCTGCTACTGGAATTGTAATTTCAAGGTGCTGCCTAAGCAGGATGGCTTCTTACATTCTTGCAGCTTCCAAAACACAATTTAACATTGGAGGCGGCTTGGCCTGGACTTTTGTTGATAAGAATGGGACATACTGGGATGTACCATTGTCAATGGCAATTGATCTTGCTTCAATTACTGCTGCTTCTGGCTTAAGCTATCATTTATGCTTACAGCATAATAGAGGACAACCAGAACACTTTGGTGGTGATAAGATGAGTGATAAACCTATGTCTCTATTGCCAGGGTTTTGTGCCAAGGCAGCCATTTCCATAAAAAGAATGTAGACCTATGGAGAACAAAAGAAGGCAAGTTAAAAATGGTCCAACCTTATGATGTGTTCCTCTCGGATCCTCATATTTCAGCATCAGGGATTTTTGGTAAGCCTCAAAATGCGATATAGATCTTTACTTTGTAAGATGTCTCTAATCATGTAGATCCATGCTTTAATTAGCTTGTTTTTCACCACTCAAGATTGAATACGTATTAGAGATGGACTGCTATGATATTACCATACGGGTTTAAGTTTGTTCTGCTGCTCTTGTTAAAGTGAGTCTTAAGTTCTTTATCATGATCAATTCATAAAAAGCCACAAGAGGAAGTAAAGAGGTGGTGAGAGACCAGAGGACTGCTGCTGGATTTCCAGTGGGTTGTGGTGGTGCAAAGCAGTGGAGTTTGATGATGAGGATAATTGGCAAGAGGTGTGATGCATGAGAGCACCTGATGTTTGCTGGACAATGGCTGGTTTCTTGAAGGGCTGGTGGTGGAGGAAAGCTGTGGAGTTTGATAAGGAACATGGGAGATGGCAGTTGGTGAGGAATACATCTCTGGGGCCAAACAACAGGGTTAGAGCAGGCAGAATGGTGTTCACAAGGGAAAGACCTCGTGCTGCAACTGGTGACAGATGATGACAAACCCACTAGGGGAGCTTTGTCCTAACAGGCAATCTAGGTCGTTCAGAGATAAGGTAGTTGAAGGAGGGACAGAGGGAGGAGGATTGTGGCAATCTTCTTGGCGATTGCTAGCACAATCAGAGCCAACACATGCCTCGGGTCATAGACCAATCGTCCTTACAGTTGGAGATGGGTTAGGAAGTTAGGATGCTTCCTATGTGTGGAGCTTGGGCACATTTGAATGATGTGTAGCAAGATTTCAGGAACTGGTACTGAGGCTCGTAACGGTTTCTGGTCGGTACGGTATGGTATCATATTGTTCCATTTTGGATCGTACTGACAATAAAAATTCAAAAAAATTTCATCCAATGGTCAAAAAAAAATCAAGCCAAATCGGATCGAATCGGCAGCGTACCTCACCGTACCAGACCAAACTGCTTGGTCTTGGGCGGTTCGAGCTGATACCATACCGAACCAATCGGTTTGGTCCAGTTCATGTCATTTTCCGAAAATCGGCCTGAACCAAACTGATTTTCTGCTCGTACGATACGGCACGGGGTGTGTACCGGCCGATTCGGGCCGGTACGGGATGTACCGGCCATTTCGGGTTGGTACGGGATATCATAATGTGTAGCAATGGAGTGCGTTACTACTTCTGTTGAGACATTGATCGTACTTGGAGTAGATGTTGCCACATGTTTAAGGTGGTGGCCCCTCTGTTCCGTCAAGGTCTTGCATCTTCATTCTGATGGCTCAAGATATCTATTTGAAGCTCCTAGCACTTAGCCACCTTGTGATGGTAAACTTCTAATCTCTCCATGTAAATAAGGTGGCATTGGTAGTATATGTGGAGGCTTTTTTGGTTGCTCAATCCTACTAGAGGGGGTTGTGGAGGGCTCGATTTCTTTCAGAGGAACACTTCTTGGTTTTCTTGCCATCAAGAGAGTTACTTCTAAGGATGGCTAAGGAGGTAACTATTAGTGCTATGGAATTCCAAGTATCTATCTATTCTTGGTCTGTTTCCTTGGGTGGATTTTTGGAGCAACTCAAGTACAAGTGGATCTCACCATGAGGTCTACTATACCGTTGTTGGAGCTGACTGATGGTCAAAGCCATTATTAGGGTGTTTGGCATCTCGCTTGATTCTAAGAAGGTCCATCATGGAGTTGGAGTAGTATGATGCAATCATATTTGTAATGATGTCCCTCCAGAAGTGGAGTTAATGGTTGGTCAAATAGTCTATGTGGTGAAGGTGAAGCTTTAATGCCTTGAGACTCCACTAGGTCCCGCACTTCGGGCAATAGAGATAGACAATGCATTGGGATCCTTGGCTTGCAACATCTAGTGAATGGCTAAGGATTTAGCAGGAGCATCGGGTGATGAACTCAGTTGTGAAGATAAGTAGGTGAGGGGAACTTTTCAACCAAAGTAGGTGTAGAAGCTTGGGATGCAGAGGACGAGGCAAAGGAGCAATGGTTGTGGAAGGGCAAAATGGTCACATTCAGCCTAGTTGAGCACTTAAATTGGGTGGAGGAACCTGATTCACCTCCAGATTGACTCGCTCTGAATTTGAATTTGAATAACTCTCATTAATCCGAGCCTATTTGCAGGGAGACAGTCTTGGTACTCCATGAGTTTCATATTGATGTCTCGAAGTTTGCAAGGGGAAGAAGCCAAGTGAGCTTCGGGGTCTAAGGAATGAGGTGGAGGGGCATCAGTGGAGGAAGGGCAAAATAATCAAATTTAACATGGTGGAGCATTCAAACCAAGTGGAGGAACCCGGTTCGCCTTCAAACTAACTCGCTTTGAGCAATGCCCCATTGTTCCTTGCCTATTACTAGGGAGATAGTCCTAGTGCTCAGTGATTTCCATAATGATGTATTGGAATCTGCAAGGTAGAAGCTTCATAAGAGTCCAATCCCAACTTGGGACTCACCTAACCTCTATGAGGCTAGGTCATGCGAGGGCTAAACCTCTAGAGTCCAGGCATGGTTGACTTTCCACTTGTGGGTGATGCACTTCAATGGGCATGGGATAAGGCTAAGATTCCTACCCGATGGAGGCCGACAAGTGCATGTCTGGCAAGGAGGCCGACAAGTGCATGTCTGGCAAGGAGCCCAATGCAAATAGATATAGGGTGCATCACTTACCCCATTCTCGATATTTCGGACCCATTTTGGGTGAATCAGAGTGCATGCCACTGAATTCCAAGCCCTTCATGGTGCAACCCAACCTATTTGAGGGGTAACCTTGTTGTAAAGGGAATTGCAGCACTTTGATTGAGGTCACCATGGTCAAAAGAAGAGATAGGTTGAAAGTGAAGGCCCAAGCTTTCAAACAAGGTGATGGTGACCATGGGAACATGGTACATTGTGCCACGATACATGAGTCTAAGACTCAAGAAAAGACTCAAATGATGAGTTGGTGTCATGCACTTTAAGCCAAGAAGAAATTCAGATGTTGGGAAGAAGTGTGGTTTGTTTCCAAGGAGAGAGCAGAAGCAACTTTGGAAGAACTCAAGATGTTAGAGAGGAGAAAAGAGGAGTTGGTACTGCAAACAAGAAAGTAGAGTAGAAGGCCTCGGATCTGCGTAAGGGTGATGGAGTCTTAGCTTAAAGTGGACCGGTGGTAGGGGTGATTAGGGAGGAGTTATTCGGGTTGCATAGAGAACACAATAGTTTGGTGGCTTGGGCAGACTGGGTGGTGAGATGCATATTTTAACACAGAATATGAGGAGGTTAGGCAAACAAGAGAGCTATGGTTCATGAAAGTATCAAAAATAGTAATAGTACCATTATTTATCCATAGGAAATGAAAATCGCCAAGTTTTCTCTCAATCTATGTTGGAAAGTGATGAGAAGGAACTTTGAGAGTTGGTTTGCCTCGCCTTTGATGCTTTGGGCTTAGCAGGTGGTATTCTGATGGCTTGGAAAGAAGATCAGGTGGAGGCAAGAAGCATTGTCAAGTGCAGCTTCTTCATATCAGCAGATTTTGTAGAACATTGGATTCATTTGGACCTTGACAAATGTGTATGGCCTGATTGAATCTTCTTGATGAAACATTTCTAGGCAGAGCTCAGGCAGATCACATGAAGATTTAGTGGGCCTTGGCTGCTAGCAAGCGACTTCAATGCCATCTTATGTGCTAATGAGAGAGAGGGAGTAGCAAGAGTAGACAGAGGATGTCTATGATTTTGTAAGTTAGTCTGAGACATGGAACTGATGGAGCCCCGGTACAAGGAAGGAGATTCACGTGGTCCAATTAAAGGGAGAATATAACTTTGGTGAAACTAGATTGAGTTCTCTTCTCAATGGAGGAGGATAAGTTCCCATGCTCTATGATGGCGTTTCCATGTCTTTTCTTTGACTATGACCCTTCATTATCGGACGCCCTTCCTTCTAGGGCTTCCAGATGACTCTTTAGTTTGAGAAAGCATGCAGGTTTTACCCATAGTTGAATGTGTTGTTTGAAGCATAGGCGAGGAGCATCCCTAGTTCGCAACGTCTGGCATCATCATGGAATAAGAAACTTGGAAACCTAAGATCTTTGTCGAAGAGATGAAGCAATGTTTACAATTTCATGAAATTGCTTAAAAACATTGAATGTTTAGATGTTGTGGACACCTCATTAGAAGGATTGAGATGATACAAGCTAAAGTGGAAGTACAGGACTCATCCATTGAGGAGGTGGTACTATGAAAGCAATACTCGAGATTCAATGGTTAAAGGAAGGAGGCCAAAATTTGGCCTTCTCTCGCAATGTTGCAAGTTATCAAAGGCGAAGGAACTCATCCTGTTAGTTTGTTGGCAAGTGAGGATGGATTGGGGCAGCTTGTATCCAAATCAACCAAGGGATTTTAGTAGCCTTGAAGCTGGTTTCTCTTTGGAAAAAGTTAAGGAAGCAATGTTCGCATCAATAAGGGCCAAGGCCTTAGGGCCAGATGGTCTCCTCATGTTCGTGTTCCAGTTGTGCTTGGAAGTATGAAAAGGAATCCATTTTGTTGTTTGAGACAGCTTGAATTATTCATTCCTTGTCCTCATTCTGAAAAAGGTGGACTCCAATGAGATGGATTGTTTGCTGATCTACCTACTAAATAGTTCGATCAAGATTATGTCCAAAGTACTTTCCACAGATTAAAAAAGGCGATCCATGATCTGGTACACCTGGACTAGCTCATATTTATAGCAGGTAGGAATGTTTTAGATTGTTTTGTAAGACCACGTGTTGGAGGTTCATTACTGGAGGAAGCAAGGGTGGTACTTTGCAAACTAGATTTTGAGAAGGCATATGATTGGGTGATCTAGAAGTTCCTTTTCGAAACCTTGGAAGCAAGAGGATTCAGACAGAGATGGAGGTCGTGGATCATTGCTTGCTTGAGTTCTGCTAAAATAACTTTGGATTTGATCGGGGAGGAAGATATTCTTTAATCCGCTCAACTCGGACTCTCGAAAAAAAGGTAGAAGAAGAGAATTTTCTAAAGTAGGGCCGAAGTCCATTTTCTTTCTTTTATTTTTTTCATTGATTAAAAGTCAGGTACATATATTTTATTTATAATAACGAGGTCCGTCCTTATACAAATTGGGTTGGATTCCTCTTTTAGTTCTAATGGGACTCTTTTACCTAAAATAGACGTATCTAGTAGAAAACATTTTAAAAAATACTAAAATTCTTCATGAGGTAGATCTTGACTTCTACATTAACTTTATCTTCTGCCATTCTGCTGGATTCTTCTCAGATTAGAAACTATGCTCGGTCAAAGTCTTATTCGAAAGAAAAATTTTTGGATTGACTGGCCCATTTTGAATTTCAGATGAAAAAATTTTAGTTTGATCGTTAGGGGTGCCGCTCACTTATCGGGATAGCATCACATCGTAGATCTCGAAAAATTATACAATTTTTAAAAAAGATCATCATAATCAGATATCGTATGACCAGGATATGGTCTTCGGAAGTTTGGTTTGTGACTTAGCTTCCTGCTGTGGCAGATCTTGCTCGTGGATCTTGTCCAACCCTATCTGTAGTGGCCAAAGTGATCCATATCGAGTTCGGTCATCTTGCTGGATCAAGACTCATGGGATTTAGCTTCCGCTAAATCAGAATTGAAGGTGAAAAAATGTCTACTTCCCTGTTTCATGGTTGAACCACTTGGCTTTCCTTGAAGATAGTTTTCATCATTGGTCTTTCCTGCTAGATGATAAATCTTGATCTCTAGATGTAGGAGACAATTTAACTATAGGAGTTGCTAGTGCTTGTATTGAAGGTGTCGCCAATTGAGACACGGCCTAAGTGAGTTGGGCAATCTTTTCTTTAGTTGTATGAGACGTCTCTTCATCTTATCATCTATTGAGGAAGAATTAGCAGCCATACTCGTCTTTTTTCCTTCGATGTTCTTCAAGCACGAATAGCCTTTCTCCCGACTGGTTGTATTACTCAAATGTTTGAACCTTCCATAGATATAGAGGATCAATGCTCTGATATTGACTTGATCCGATCGGGGAGAAAAAGATTTCCTTCAATTCACTCAACTTGGATCTCTCAAATAAAAAGGTAGAAGAAGAGGAGAATTTTTGAAAGTAGGGCTCAAATCCTTTTTGGTTCTCTTTTATTTTTTCATTAATTAAAAAATGAGGTACATATTCTCTATTTATAATAACAAGGTCTGTTCTTACACAAATTGGATCGGATTCTTCTTTTACTTCTTATAGGACTCTTTTACGTAAAATAGATGTCTAGTAGAAATAATCTAGAGAAAGCTAAAATTCTTCAAAAGGTAGATCTCGATTTCTACATCAACTTTGCCTTTTGTTACTCTATCAGATTCTTCTCAGATTGGAAGCTACGCTCTGTCAAAGTCTTATCTGAAAGGAAAATTTTTGGGTTGATTGGTCTGTGTCAGATCCCAGACGAAGAAATTTTGGCTTGTTCACTAGAGGCGTGCCCCTTTACTGAGACGGCTTCATGTCGTAGATCTCGAAAAATTGTCCAATTTTTTTAAAAAACATCACAATTGGACATCGAATGATCAAGTTATGGCCTCTGAAAGTTTGACTTACGACTTGGCTTCCTGATATGTTAGATCTTGCTCTTGGATCCTATCTATCCCTATTCGTAGTAGCTAAAGTGGTCCACGTCGAGTTCAGTGATCCTCTTGGATCAACTTTTTTGTTGAATGGGTTGCTAGGGAGATGGATCCTATGCAGAAGAGGATTAAGATAGGGGGATCCCATCTAGCCTACCTACTTGATCTTGTAGTAAATGTTCTGAGTAAAGTACTTGAGAAAGCTAGAAGAGGACTCATTGCTGGAGTAGAGGATGCCAACAACATGTTTGGTTTGTTGAACATTCAATTTGCAGACAATACAATAATTTTCTACAAGGCGATTTATCTTCCTCAGCCTGCTGTTGCTCATGTAGTTTGAAGATCAATTTATCTAGAGTTGCATATCTTATCTAGGTGAGGTCCAGGGGCATATACAGACTTGTGCAAGGATTCTAAGGTACTAGGTAGTGAATTTTTCCTCTCCTGTCCTTTGGCTTGCAGATACATCCACGTATCCTACGAGGAGCAGATTGGAGACCTCTAGTAGACTTGTTCAAGAAGAAGCTGACAGGTTGCAAGTGTAGGTTCCTTTCACTTGGAGGGCACCTGATATTGATCAATTTTGTGCTGTCAGTCCTGCCTATGTACTACCTCTGTGTTCCATATGCCGGCATGGGTGTTGATGAGGATCGACAAGATCCTAAGGAGCTTCTTATGGAAAGGAAAAATAGTGTGGCAGTGGTTATTGCCAAGCAAAATTGGAACAAGTTTGCAGATCTAACATACAAGGATGACTGGGTGTCACTAACTTGAAGCAATTCAACAAGGCCCTCAACAAAGTGTTGGTGGGATTTACCACAATGGGGTGCTGCTTCATAAAAGAATATGATCTTGTTTAGATATTACAGGACAAGGATCCCTGACAGCAATGGTCACTCTTTAAGGCCTGTAGCTTCATGCTTTTGTTGTGGGGTTCTTAAAATGGAGGAAGAGTTTTTAAATGGGGTGTGCAAGAAGGTGGGTAGTGGGACGAGCACCAAGTTTTGGTAAGATATTTGGGTGAGAGCCTAGCGGCGGGAATGTAGAGGGTAGAAACAGAGTTATTGCTTGGCGACCGAGGTTTCGATACTTGATATCAAGGGAAAAGGTAGGGGCAATTCAATGAATTATCCTAGATAATGTCTCTCTAACCCTTCTGGCAGAGGTGAGCTAGTCTAGAGATAAGGGAAGAACAGGGTGTTCTAGGTGGACAGGTTTTAGATATTCTTTGGAGATGATGGTGTTATTGCTCTTTTCTCCTTCCCCTGTGGAAATGCCTTGGAGAAAGGTTAAGGCTTTTATCTGGCATGTGGTGAATAGGAAAGTCCTATTAGAGGATCAACTAAAGAAGCAAAGTTGGCTTGCTCCCAAATTGTCAATTTTGTGGAAGAACAGAGGAAACAGTGAACCATTTATTCCTAAATTGTGGGTTTGCTCAATCCATATGGTAGCATTTTCATCATAGACTGCTTGTGCATAGCTTTCGAGAGGATACATGGGATATATGGGATGGAGGGGTAACTATTTGAAGAAGGCATGGAGAACCAGATGGGATCTAGTGGTGATGGGCATTTTTTGGGGTGTTTGGCTGGAAAGAAATGCCTGAGTTTTTAGCTGTAAGAAATAGACGGGGATGGACACCATTAGAAGGATCAAGAGATGGCTCACGGACTGCTTTAGAGTTGCAAGTGCTAGAGCCTGGAAGCAGGTGGCAAAGACCTTGAAAGAACCGAAGCTCATCTAGTGTTTGGGTCTCTATATAGCATGGTTTTGTTCAGAATATTTTGGGTTGGGTTTGGGTTGGTTGAAGTTCTTCTTTTATCTTTTTGTTCTTTTTTGTACTTATTTCATTAACTTAGTGAAATATGTTAGGCTCTTTTGAGCCAACTTTTCCATCAAATCATGATCAATACATGAAAACATGAAGGATATAGATATTAGAGAACATTGTTGCAGATGTCAAATGGTGTTGTTTCAGTTTTCTGTGTCAAGATTTGTTTTTCTTTACATCGTTTGGCATGATATTCTTTAGTAAATATTGTAGAGGCATTCATCATGATATTGTTTAGTAAATACTGTAGACTGGAGGTAATTATTGAATATTAAATATTTGTGTTCTTTCTTCCCCATGAAAAGGAAGTGATTCTTTTGACATAATCTTTCAGTACTTTTAAATCCAACTGAATCGACTCCTTGCAATTTGGAACACAGAGAATTTATAGTACTTAAAAATTCTTTCCCTCCATTAAATTGGTAACTCTTCTCACTAGAAAACTTCCTTAAGTCCTTAGAATGGAACCTAACTTAGTTAAGGTTATGAGTCCTTATTTGATATTCTTCCCCTAGTTCATATTTGTGCTGAAACAGTCAACGAAAGCTTCTTTCAGAACATTTGTCCATGCATATAAGAAGTGTCTTATTCTCTTTTTAGAGCCTTCCCCACTAATTAACACGCCTCTCATTTCTGCAACTTCCTTTAACTTTAGTAGTTGCACGTGATGAAACATCTCAATTTGTTTCTTTCTCCCCTCTTATCCAACTATTGTTGCTTAAACTATATGTCAATTTGATCTTCATTTGTCATTCTATTTATGCTTTTCTTCCTCTTTTCTTCTTTTCATTTTGCTAGTTATTAAATGGCTCACTCTAGATCAAAACAAGAAAGGAATGTAGGTGACTTGCTGAGTTGTTTATTGGACTTGTATAAGGGTTGCTGATTATGCTCATTGCTAGTTATTTATAAGAACTTTTGGTACATGGTCTAAATGTGTTTTTTCCCACTAGGGAAGCTTGCAGTATTTAAATGGATAGTGATAATGAAAATATTGCAGTTTATGATTCAACCTTTTTAGATTGTTTATTATGATTTATGTCAATTGAAATCGGGTGAAAGACGTGCTATTGTTCAGAATTTGAAAGATAAAGAGAGAAGGCATTTTCTCATCCCCACTCTTCCAAACAAAAGGCATATAATGATCCTGTGATTAGAAAGAGCTGTCAAATTGTATTTACTGGTGGTTGAGCCAATTTGCAATGGGGATGTGACAATTCATTGAGGTGAATAGTAGTTTAGTAAGCCCTTTACTGTACATCAGAGTGTGTAGCTCAGGATCATCAAGGTATACATCAGATGAGAGGCTGGGGCACACACCCCTGGTTCCATGGGATGAGCATCAGGCATGTCCCTGTGCAACATGATGGCCTATCTTTCTTTTGTTCATCACTAAGGTTAGTGTTCATGTGTTTCAAATTACACCGGTGCTTGTGATATATAAATTTCAAAAAAAATGTGGATCTTCTTCTCAGACATTCCTTCTCATTTAATACATCTCACTAAATACACCTTGATCTATCATAGTAACAAATCCAAGCATTGGTATGCCTGCTGAGCTATGCTCAAATCTTCTAAAGGTAGCTGTATTTTTACTATCAGGGGTTTAACAAGTCATTCTTTGATATTGCTGAGTTGGTGCACGTCACAAGGATGTAATGTTGTTCTCTTGTGAGAAGAGTGGATATTCCTTCCTCTGTTAATTATTTTGCCTGGCAAACGGCCATTCTTTCTGTTGTTTGCCAATTATTTTGTTGAATTTCCATTTTATACTAAGCATTCTTTTTGTCTTACAGGTGCAGTGACCGGTGCATCGCTGGGAGATTGTTCAAAGAGGTTCTTTGTCAAGGACGAGTCACACAGACGCAAAACAATCAGTTTCAGTTCCCAGAAAATAAATTTGCACTATTTTCTGATGCCTTTGCATCTGTTTCCTTCACGGCTCAACATGGAAATTTTCAAAGGCCTTTTCTTGATCTCACAAGGTTAAATGTCCGACTAGATTTCCTTCAGGTTCAACATTCGTAAATGGTGCTGCACGTCTGGCTCAAGACTTTTATCATTCTCGGCAACCAGATTCAGCAGCAATGTGTGCTATTTGTCCAGACATGACAGTTGCTCTTCAGCAACAGGTAGCTGCATCTTCTCTCACATACACAAAGCTGCGTGTATATACATCCTTATGTTCATAAGAATGTTTTTCTCCATACATCTGTACATGTCTATGGATGCATGTGGGCCCATTTGAATGCTGCACGCACATTTTTTGTGAATAACTCATTTGGAATCCCCTTCTTTTGACCCTTAAACCCATATTTGGGACTCTTGCACATTTAGATCATCCTTAGTAGCATTATGCAATCGCCTAGTGCCTTTGAAGTAGAGAGAATCATATGTGGTCATGAGTTCAACATGTCTATAAGGAAGCAAAATAGGTGACTAACTAGCTGGTGAGTAGCTGCTGTCTGACAATCATATTACATATGGGACCTGGAGATGTCTTATGGTATTACTGTATTAGTGCCATTAGATTTGTTGCTTTCTCTTTTCTCATGTTAAACACCATCCAGGCATGTGAAACCAATTTCTGCATAAAATGCTGGAGAAAGATGTTTTAGTGTGGATCATTGGGCCTATGGATGTCATCTTTCTGTTTTCCACTTACTTCTTTAGGCTAGGATGATCCCAAAGAGTATTTGATGAACAAACTGCCAAGAATTGACTTCAAAATCTTCATACACATGGGTGACTATTACCTATTTCAAATTTAATTGGAGGATGATAAACTAATAGTTTAGACCAAAGGGCGATACTGTTGATCAAGAATACCTTGTTTTGATGATTGATGGTTCACCTTTGGATGTCTTACCATTGGATGTGCAAGATTCTCCAATAAATAGGGCTTCGCTGACATGAAAACTGAAAACTGAAGTTGCTGATGTGGGGCTTCCTCCTTTTTTGAATAGTTAGGTACGAAATACATGCGCGCATCTAATTTGGGAGATGTGGCGAGAGGACAACCTTTGGAATTGAACATGAAACCTATCATCGGTCATCAAAAGTGCTGCCATACTAATAGAACCAAGTCCTACTGGCACCCCAAACTCTTATGTAGAACCACTTCAATGCTAGCCAGTTACACCATAACCAAAGAAATACAAAAGATGAAATAACAAAGAGTTGAAAGAAAAGTTAGTTGCATGGAACCCAAAACATGCATATGCACTCGTATATGCATACAAAGCACAAGCAAAGTAGAAGTTTGAGAACCAAACTTCTTCCTCTCATTTCCTTCCATCGCTAGCCCATTGCTCTTGTAACCAGCCCTTTGACTGCCCATTAGCATTCCTATTCCAGTTTCTAGCAATCAAATATAAGTCTGGGTTGCAATCAACTAAAGAGGCCATCATGATGAGAAGGAACATAGTAGAAACTGACAAAAGCATATTACTATTCTCTTGGCCAGGACATAAACATTTTCGTCCACAGTGCACACCATACAAATGCCATTTTTGTTGCTCCTTCCATGACCAAACAATTGTTGGCCTGAAATTGCTAGCATTAGCTGGCTCCGATTAGTGACATCGGCGACTATGTTGCTATAGTGATGCTTGATTGAAGAAGGGTTGGAAAGCATGTTGAGTGAGGCAGGTGGAAGTATGGTAGAGTGAAGCATAGAACATTTTAATATGGAATTCAAAACAAAACCAATGCAACCATCTAATATGTAAAGATATGAAATTATGGGCTGTATAAGATTTATACTATGTTAAAATGGTTATGCTTTATTTTGATAATCCTTGTTCTAATCATAAAATAGAAGAAAAGAGAAAGTCTTACTACTACATAAATGATAAAGCAAATACAACTTCAGGATAGATGTTACTTAATTCAAAGCATCCTTTCAAGTAGTTTACCTGTTTGCTTGAAATTTGGTTTTCTTCTATGTTAAGCCCCATGTAGGGCTGTTAATGAGCTGAACAAGCCCAAGTTGCACAAAGATTTGGGGTCAAAAATTTTGGCATGCTCTCATGTTTTGGCCATGAAGTTTGATCGCAATCTAAAGATAGAAGCTTGAACTATCTTGGATTGGTCTCAAACATGAAATTTCGGTAAAATTAACTAAGGGTTGATTTAAGCCTATATCGGCTCGATTAAATTCAATAAAATAGAACATTGAATGGTGGGCAGAGTGTACCAAAAAAAAAAAATGGTGGGGCAGTGAACCGAAGCATGAGGGCAAGGGATAGAAAATGGATTCATTGAAAATGGACGTGGTGGCAATGGTGAAGGGCTAGTATGCAAAATGATAATATAATATAAGCTCATCATAACTTTAAATGTAAAACAATGTAAATAATAAAAAAGGTCTATAATCATTATTTTTTTAATGGAAAATGTACATAGAACATTCCAGTTTGCTAGTTTAAGAACAATCTTAAAATACTTCACCAAAACATGATTATCAAATCCTCTCAAGGTAATCCAACACAAGTAAATTTATGAATTAGTAATTCAAATTTGCAAACAAATTTCTATTCTTGAATGGAAATGATAAAAGAAACAAATTTCATTCTAGTAATTCATAAATTAACATCTAAGCTTTGCGGCATAACAACATCAAAATCCAGTCTCATTTTAAAAGCCTTCTTCACTGGCAACGACCTCTCATCTTTGCAACATGAGTTGGAGTTTTGCATGGCTTCCCTGTGGTAGATTGATTTCTAGTTGATAAATGGAAAAAGTGGAAGGATTCAAAGCATGATACTGCGTATATATCATGCTAGCAAAAAACAAACAGTTTTATTCATTCAACAATCAAATGTTGGAAAAATCTTCTCAACTTTGATGAACATTTACCAAGCAAAATGCCAATAGTTTTATAGAAACATATTATGAAAATATCATGTTATCAATGGCATTTTCAACAAATATCAAAGAGAATAGCTTCTTTTTTTTTTTAATATTTTTAATCTGTTCTGTTTGCTAACTACACAAATTATTATCTTTCTGATGCTTCTATTTCCTTAATTTATTTTGAATTTAAGCAATTTGGGAGTACTCTCTTGCAATTCATGAAGTGTACATCCCCCAACTTTCTCGCTGATTTGTTTTGTATACTCGGTTTAATATTTTTTATATCTGTTTTATGTAATTCAATTACTTATAGTCATATTGTTGTTTACTTATTCTCTTTTTTTAGATGTGCAATGCACATGCCTAGATGCTAGTGTTTGTAAATGAAGAGGACCTATGAGCATTGGATACGCATGGTGAAGATGTTATGTGCTGAGAATGCTATGTAGTAAAACCAGGAAGAACACGTAGAATGATAACGTTATAGGGAGAATAGGAGATGAACAAATTGAAGTGGTGAAGAATTGTGGTAATCACACGGCAAAAAGACTAGAGGAGGCCCCATTACGGCCAAGGGCTATAATTTCTTCGATGATGTTGCAAGGAATGCTACTTGAACATATTTGCATTTTGGGAGGATCTGTGGATGATTGTAAGCATTGAGGAGCTAACCATCTTCCACTTTTGTATTTTGTTTTTTCCTATCTTGCATTTATCATGCAATTGCTTCAAGTGAAGCGACTAAAGACTAGATGCTGTTTCCTTTTCAAGACAAGGGAGACTAGATGCTGTTTGTGTGACATCTTTTGCACTTCTATCTAATAATTTTATTTCTAATTTTCTAGCTACAGTCAATTGCTGCTATTCAAACCTAGCAATCTTATTTGGAGATGATGTAATTTTACCAATTCTGAATGCATGGTTCACTTTTCTCTTTCAAGCCAAATCGTTGTCGTTTTCCTTCATGCATTATAAGTTTTCTTATCTTGTGGATTTTATCCAACCACATCGCAGATTGTTGGACCCTTCAGCTTTCGAGTTGAGTCCAGAATTGAATTCGACCCCAGGGACAAAAGCCAATTTTTTTGCATAGGTGAGTCAATTTTTGCAATTGACTGGGCTTTGAAGGTTCTAGGTTCAGCTAAAGCAACAGCTTGGTATTCTCCAAAGCGTGATGAGGCCATGGTGGAGCTGCGGTTCTTCGAGAGCTGAAGAATTCTGTAACAACTTGTCTTTAACATGCAATTCTTTTTTGATAGCTTGAAGAGTAAATCACACCTACTTTGCTGCGATGATGGGCCTGAAGTTTCATTGTTGTCTTCTTCCTTTTGCTCTGCTCTTTGTTCCTGTATTTTCTTTTGGGTTACTTTTTCCATTTAACCAGTTATATGGATAAATTTGGGAACATCAAATTTACTCGGTGCCATTTTCAGTTCCAATTTTATGAGAAGGATGAAAGTGCAGAGCTGACTACCAGTCAGAAGACCAATATATCTATTGTTCTTGTTTGAATCATCTTTCCGTATTGAGGCAAAAAATTATAATTTGGAGAATTGAGATATCGATTTTTCCAGAACTCTTCTCGATCTAATAAACATATAAGCTGAGATTTTCAAATAATTTTCTCAACGGTGGGTACCAGTTTCTCGGTAGGTTCCCCCTTCTTTCCTATGCATCTCACAAATGTTTTGCAGACCTTTCTAGCAAGGGTCTGATCTTGTTTTGTTTCCTTTCAATAATGCAGCTTATAATGTTGGTGATGCCTCTTGGCTGTTTTGTTCTATCTGGTTTGTATCAATTGCAAGTTGTGTGAGCAGAACTTGTCTCTCATGTACAATTGCAACACTCAACCTGAAATCCAAGTTTCAGATGAGGAGGGTTTGGTCTGAGGCTGTGTGCGGATGAGTTATGCATGCCTTTGTGCTGCATGGAAGATCCACCATTTGTAAAGCTTTCCTGTATATGTTCCAATTTCAATCATAGATGTTTCTATTATTTATAAAGTAGCACGTTTCGTCTGCCATACGTATATTTATTTCGACTTTTTGTTCATGTTTCATGTTACTTATTTTTATTCATTTCCGCTGAGTAGAAGCTATGGTTTAGCTTTGAGCAAGTAGCGCTTTCTTCTTTTTGTGACGAGGTGCAAAGAGACGGTCGACTTAGTGGAACGAAGTGGTTGCCAGACGTGCATGTCTCATCTCTGGACGCACGAGGCTAACTTTGCTGATTGGAACTCGGCCATGATGCTTTAATCTTCGCGAACAAGCTAGTTTAAAAAAAAAATCTTTACGTGGCTTGTCGCCGTTGGTTCCAATCCCATCCTTCTATTACTCAACTGGGCCCACACAAACTGTGAGTACGAAAAGTACCGCACGAGCATACCTCCCCTCGGGCAAACGCCGCCTCCCGCAATGCGCTTGCCCATATCCGCCGTCCAAAAAAATTCATGTCCTAAGTAAGACCCTACGATCCAAAGGGGCCTTCCAATTGGACGACTGGATCAGTCTGGACTAAATGAACCACATCATACAGACGGCCAACATAAAACACCCCTCCTCGTCCCTGCCTTCGAGTTGTCGTCACCAGCCACGCAATGACAAACTCCAATCAATTCCCTTGTTCTGATGCTCTCTCTCATGCTCGCACACGCAACACCTACAACAACCCACCAACCAAGCAAGGAACTCTCTCTCTCCGTCGCTCTCTCTCTCGGAAGGAAGAGCAGTAAAATAGTTTAATAGAGCTCCCTTCTGTCTATTCCTTTCTCTAGATAGAGAAAACAACAAGAGGAGCTTTAATTGAGCTCTCAAGAAGAGCAAGGAAAAGAAACCCAAGAACAACAGTAATCTAGAGTTTGTATATATAAATATATAAATTTATTTATATATAATTGTGAATGGAGGAAGAAGAGGAATCCTTATTGCCCCAATTTCTCCGCTTTCGACTCTCCAATCCTCTCCCCTTCTCTTCCTCCGAGATCGAAGATCCTCTGCTCCCTCCACCTCCTCCACCAGCGATCCATGCTCCCGCCGGAAGTCCGCCCTCCACCGCTCCCGCACTGCCCCCGCCATCGCCGTCATGCGCGACCTCCTCCCCACCAACACCTCCTCCTCCTCCATGCCCAACTTCGGCTCCGCCAGCTCCATCCTTAAGAGCTCCTCCATTCTTCTTCTCGTCTACTTGTCTCTCGGGGTACTGGTCTATTCCATCAACCCCCAGGGCTTCTCCGGCGTCGAGACGCACCCGCCATCGACGCACTCTACTTCTGCATCGTCACCCTCTGCACCATCGGCTACGGCGACATCCACCCCTCACCCCGCCACCAAGGCCTTCTCGTGCGTCTTCGTCCTCGTCGGCTTCGGCCTCATCGACGTCCTCCTCTCCGGCGCCGTCAATTACGTCCTCGACGTCCAGGAGAATCTCATCCTCGCCACCGCCCGTGCCAGTGGTGCCGGTGCCGGCGCCGCCAGTTACGTGTTCGACGCCGAGAAGGGGCGGATGCGGATCAGGATGAAGGTCGCTCTCGCGATCGGCGTCGTCCTGCTCTGCGTCGGGTGGGACGCTAGCTCTGTACCTGGTGGAGGATCTCGACTGGATGGACTGTGTGTATCTGTCGGTGATGTCGGTGACGACGGTCGGGTACGGGACCGGGCCTTCAAGACGCTGCCGGGCAGGATTTTTGCTTCCTTCTGGCTTTTGGTGTCGACCCTGGCGGTGGCGAGGGCGTTTCTCTACTTGGCGGAGGCTAGGATTGATAAGCGGCACCGGAGGATTGCCAAGTGGGTGCTGCACAGGGATTTGACTGTAGAGGATTTGCTTGCCGCTGATCTAAACCAGAATGGCTTCATCAGGTCGGTGCATTCTACTCTCTTCCTTTTTTAGTCCCATAATTAATTTCGTGCATGTTCATCAAATTTCTAAATATAGTTTGAATGCCTGGAATATAATCAGTTTGTGACAGACCATGTGTTCTTGGTTTCAACTTGATAACTGATATGCAAGACTGCTAGTTGACTCCAAAGATGTATAAAAAAACAATTAAAATTACCTTGGACACCATCAAGGTGCTTATACAGAACAGCATACCCACATCATTTGATGCCTCGTGAGAGTATCGGAGTAGGGTGTTGGCCGACTTAAAGATATTTGCTTGCAATTAAAAAGCAGATGAAATTATAGTTAACAATTGTTATAAGAAGTGCAAGATGCAACATCTCAGCTGAATCATTCTTGAATATGCCTTGGTTCCTGGTACTCTGTATGGTTACATACATTACTCATTAGGTCTGATAGTTTGAAGGGCAACAGTTTATATGAAAATGGAAGAGAGCAGCAAGGAATTTAGGATATTTGGTTGCATATGACATAACCTTTAATATGAATGATATGATAAATGCTTGTGTCCAACTGAAATGATTTGCGGATCTAAGAATTAATATTTAAAAGGGAGTTGTAGTAGATTGCTTTTAGCATAGTCAGTTAACCCTCTCCCATCACTATGAGACAACTCCACAGACCCTTCTTCACCTTTTGTCCCAATGAAGGGTTAATTGCACTGTCAAGCTAAGACTTTGCAAATCAAATTGGAGACATTATTTTCTAGTTAGATCTCCTAATTTATGATCCTTCTGGCATATCTAGGCTTCTTCACTTTCAATGAATTCTGTTGGATTTTGTTGCACGTGACTGTAACATCACACCTAAGATCTTCATTTCTGATAAATGTTCCCCAAGTATTGGTTTATGATCAGAATTTGAAGCTCCTGTATTTCCCTCCAGGTGGTTGTCTTACTACAAAACCTACCATGCTTTAGCAGTTCTCTAGCAACTTCCTTTGTATTGTGTAACTCATATGCTACACACATTGTACATTGTAGTACATCATTGATGATCTTGCATCCATCTTAGAATACTCGTGCTCTCCATTGTCATCTTATGCACCCATACTTTCTATGTTACCCGCATATTTTATCCCTACAATATCACACACCCTATTAGAACTTAAGAAGATTCTCAACTTTCATGCATGACAGATCATATGAGTCTATAGCATATTCTATTTCATCCTTTGAAGTACTTGTTTCACTTGAGTTGATGCATTTTGTATATATGAATATCTTTCCATCTCTCTCTCTCTCTTTTTTTTTTATCATTTATTATGACGCAAACACCAGACATTCTTCCTAGGGTATCCCATGATCATTGAGATTCACAGGTTGCTGCATATTCCTGAAAAGAAACGGGAAATCATTTTAGCTCTCTTTGATTTACATTCACTACCCAATTCATTGCAAACCTTAGGCTAGATGCTAAAACTAGATCTGTTATATCAATGCTGACTAATTGTTTGCAAGACAAAGCTAAAATTGACATAATAAACTACACACTGTTCCGTTATAAGAAAGTTTACCTTCTTATGTGCACTAAATATGATTGTCAAAAAAGAAGGAAATTAAGGTGTTTTATTGTACATGATAGAGAAACTTCAGCTCGAAAAACAAAAAAATGTAATATATAAACCATTTCCTATGACCTATGAGTATTGTCCATTCCTTAATATCCATAGCAATAACCATCATCATGCCTTCTCCTGACTATTTGGCATCATCTGTCCAAATCTTTCTTTACCAATCTGTCCAATGATTGTGAGACTTCTTGTTATATTATTGACTTGGTCCACCAAATTCCAGCACTCTTTTAATAAACCTTGTTCATGATTATTTGAAAGGCATGATTGATACAAACATTTCGGGATAAATATTATCTATATAATGTTGCTTGAATATTTGATCATAGATATGCCAAATCACAGTTGGAGCCTGCTAGCTGAGGTTCCATTCAAGAATTATGAGTCCTCTCAAACTTTGGCCCAACTATTAACCATTTTAGAAGCCATCTTCTAAGTCTAGTTACTGCAAGTTGAAACACTTGATCATGATCATCCTTTACCTAGTAAATTCCTTTGGCCATTCTAATAATACCAACTATGTTGTATGGACTGGAATGTTCAGTAATAAGGGAGTTTCATGTCCATAAATAAGCATAATGGAGATGGCTGATGTGGTAGGTACAGTGAACATTCTCTAGATGCCCTAATAAATGCAAAATGATGAACCTGATTAAGAGTGGGATCCTAGCTTGAAGGACTGGAAAAGGCAAAGGCAAATAACAAGTGATTTACTGGTTTAAACAATTTAAAAATATTTGTTAGAGTGGAAATATGGCCTTGGTTTGGATATTGTTTGATTTGATCCAAAGGTTTGTCTGCTTGTTGCTTATCATAGAATAAGAGTGGAATACCACATTATTCCAGGTTATTCTGCCAAATGAGCTTTTGCAATGAGGATTAAGTCAGGGACAAAGGGACAATAAGAAAATTACTAATTGCATTTAATAGCCTTTGTGCCCCTTTCAAAGTTAATTCATGATTTTAGATAGTCAAAGGACAGGAAGGAGCATTTAATGTTTTGAAGCCTAAATGTTATTTATCTACTTTTTTCTTTTAACAGAAAAATCTCATAAAAAAGTTGAGTAGGAAGGCTAATAGAGAGATGTTAGAATTGTCACTTCTGTAAAGATAGGGAACTAAAGCCTTGGCATGTCAAGCCATTAAGAGCCTACTGAAAAGTCCTATCTTGTTCTTCACTCATATGTCCCTATAAATGCAGTTCCTTGTATATAGATAATTCCAGTTAATAACTAAATCCTCTTCTTCTCTACTAAATTTAGTTCTCTTGCGTTTTGCTCCCAAAATTCCTGTTGCACCTGAAATCCCAACTGACCTTGTTTAACCTTAATATAGTTGTTCTGGCTAAAAGGAGGATAAATTCAACTTGGATCATCTCAGATCAAGTCTGCCTTTTGCAGTCTAACCTGGTACCAGGACCTTTTTTCCATGTGAGGAACAAGGTCTAGAAACATACAGGCAAGTTTTTTCTGTATATATGTATTCACTTATATTGCAAGTCTTGATTTTGTTTCCCTCTTATACATTTTGCTTACTATCCCTAGTGGATCAAGGTATGCCATACCTTATCGAAGTGATATGATGCGGTGTACCATATCGTACCGGTTCGGTATCAGTAAAGTACACGGTATGGAGGGTGTATTGGCACTCGATATGCCAAACCGGCCCATGTAGTGGGCATACCGACATAGTGATAGGATGGCACCGATACAAGATCCGGTACCGAGACAGCATACCTTGTGGTGGATATAGTATTGTCCATGTGATATTCTCATACATGGCAACCTGTAGTACTATCACCATGCATGCTAGGCATTATTGCCATACATGGCATAACATGTACCATGCTAGCATGCTAAGTATGCCCATTACTGGCACAATATGGTACAACATTGCACAACATGTATTGTGCCAGTCCCAAGTTGGCATGACATAGGTAAGCAGTTAGAATCTTGTTTTGGAGATTAAGAGAACTTATGTTTGTTGGTCCAGTTTAAAGTACATTGTCCAAAAATGTTCAATTCAAATGAGCACTAATGATAATAATCACATCGAAAGAAATGAAAGTATCATCACCTTTTCTATTGTGACAACACTCCAATATGAGGATGGACAAACATTCCATTAACAGCAACCAAGAGAAAATAATCTGTTAAGGAATATACACATTCTAATATTAATATTAAACATAACTACTTGGGTGCCATACATGTATGTATGTATGTATGTATGTATGTATTTTCTCCTATTTGTGAGGCTCTGGGTTATTTATCTCAATAGCTCTTCCTCTTCTCACCATTGTAAATACTCCTATCTTGAATAAAAATACCCAATTTATTCAGTTTTTGCTAAATGGGAGATAGAAGTGCTAAGGATTCAAGTCTTGGCAGGACATTTCTTGGGATATTGAGATGGGGTACCATCCCTAGCATCAAGACATGACCGTTCCACCATTATCCTCGCATCCCAATCAGCATGTCTTGAGACATGTTTTTCTCAAGTGTTGGGATGGGGCAGGATGGCGGCGCGTCCTGTTCAACGGAAAAATTGGGACAGCCCCATGTCATGGGATTTAAACCTTTAGAAGTGCATCTCCAAATCTAAGACTTAGAGAGCATATTTATCAAATGATATCAATAATAAATTAAACTTGGCTATGGCATGTGGGTGGTTAAGGGACTGCATAACTCATATGTGGTATGTGGGCCACATATGCAGTTAATATCCTATTTGTTAGCTATGTCAAAATACGTTGGGTGGGCTTAGGTCCTTCCCTTCTGCTCAAAAGAAAAATATTAAAAATGTTAAATACAAAATATAGTGATAGGAATTGTCACGCCCCAAATTTGGGACATAACACAGTTATGCTACTTAAAGATACCGTCCTAATAATATGAAGCCTATTAATTATAACCGGTTAAAATCTATCACAAATAAAATATAATACAAGATCAATTCCATCGTTTATCAAGAATTAAATCAAGATTAGTTCAGAGCATTTAAGTCCAAGATCAAATACCAAACTTATGTCTCAAAATTTATAAATAGTTGGCTACAAGTCCATGATCATCCAATAAACTAAGTTTTGGCTATAAAATTTTCAAGCATGTTGTGCAGACCCCCAAGTTTGGATTTTTTGTCATTTCTAGCCTTATTCCTCTGTAAAAAAAAAAATAAAGAGATATGAGCTACACCAGTTTAATAAGTAAATCTACGCTTTCTTATCGAACAAGTATAAATTTTTTCATAATAATGTAATATTTTACAAAACAAAGTATTTCATAGAGTATATAATAAAATAAATCATAAAGAAAATCATGCATGCATAAATCATGAATATTTTGTAAACATGATTCATAAATATTCTTATCATGTTTTCATGTCATAGTTCAAAATGTTACTCTTAGATATTTGTGCGACGGTCCCTTTATCCCACGATAGAGCCAATATTTTTAATCAACAAAGTTCTTGTTTCGTATGCCAACTTTATACTTGCTGGCAGGGTTTTGTGTTTTATGAATGCTGGCTCTAGATGTCGATTTTCCTATAGAGATGCGTCATAGCTATCGAGAGCTTTTAAAATCTTTATATCTTTTCTTAAAGCATACATATACGTAGATAAAAAATAATAAAATTTATGCTTCATAAATATGCTATTTTCATGAAACATATTCATGAAATCACTGACCACAGTAAAACATACTTTTTCATATCTCATATGCTAATCTTATTTATAAAAATATGATTTCATCAATAATAGATCATTTACATAGAAATATGATAATTTGAAATAAATAAGGAGTGTAAGATCCACTTACCTCATTCATCCTAGATCTTTAACTTCGTTAGATGAATCAGGTAATCCTATTTAAAATATTAAATCACAATTAATTTTTTCGATAAATTTAATAAATTAAATAATAATAAAAAAGGTGGTTGACCAAGTGATCAGTCCAATAGACCATCCAGGTATCAAAGCGATTCGAGATCATCTTGTTGGAGTCAACACGAGCCCTAGAAGAGAGATGGTTCAGCACAGGATTCATAGGTCTTCTTAGAGAGAGAAAGTGGTTGAGAGAAAAGTAAAGAGAAATTGGAGAGAGAGTCTTCTTTTTAGTTCTTTTATTTTTTTCAAGAGAGAGAAGAGAGGAGGGTGAGAAAGAAAATCTAGAGAGAAGAAGAGAGAGACATACAAGAGAGAGACTCTTCTCTCCCATTTTTTTTCCTCTTTTCTTCTCTTCTTCTTTCTTCTTCTCTTTGACTGGACAAGGGAAAAGAGTGTGGCATCTAGTCGTCGGAGGATTGGCAATAGGCGACGATGGTAGGGGAGCAGGGGACAGTGGGCGGTGAGAAATCAAAGGGGAAAGAAGCTCGAAAAATAGGGGATCCGAGTCTCTTCATTGTTCTTTAATGGCCGTTCATCGTTGGCCATGTCTTTCATCAGGAAGCATCGCAGGGAGGCCGGGCAACCTGACCGAGGGTCTGGTTTCAACTAGCGCCAACGCTGGCGGCCAGAAATAAGAATCAAGGTCAGAAAATAGGGAAAGTCATTCGTGATGGATTATTGGTGAAGCCGATGGCTGACTGTGGTGGCCAAAGCCATGAGAAGATGAGGAAGAGAGGAAGGAGGACTAGGGTTTTACCTTGACTTCGGCAGACTCTCAGCTTCAATTTCTGGCAGGCACAGTGATAGTGTGTCGTGACTTCAATGGGAGAAAAGAGGGAGGAGGGGTCTTTGCTCGGTGGAGTGCCTTGGAAGGAGGGGGAGAAGGCTTTATAGAGGATCTCTTAGGGTTTTGGCAATCTTAGGAGTCCGATTCCATGCTAGACTTGATGGAGAAGAAGACTCTTCTTAGATTTTTTTTGTATTGTTTCTTTTTCACTTTAAATTTTATGCATCCGATCTAATTGGATCAGGTTATCACATTTTACCCCCTTAAAAGAGTTTCATCCTTAAAACTTAATATATTTTGTTCTCTAAATAAATAGGATTACTTGATCTTCATCTAATACTCCACCACATTTTCATTGTGCAATTCTAATCTAGATCGATTCTTCTGTACTCTTTCATTTATCTAACCCTATGAATTATAATTTTAAGCTTAAGTTTTACCCATGATCAAATATATTACTCTGATACCATAAAATATCATGCTCCAAATCCAGGATATAATACAGCCATACTACCAAGGGATACTGACCTCGATAACACAAAGCTTATCAATCATAATCAGCTCAAATCCTTCCCAAATAAATATAATAAAAGATTCAATTTTATTGTTTATCAAGTAATTAAATCAAGATTGGTTTAGAGTATCTAAATCCAAGATCAAATACCTAATTAATGTCTCAAAATTTATAAATAGTTGACTATAAGTCCATGATTATGCAATAAAGTACATTTCAGTTATGAAATTTTTAAGCTTGCTACGCAGACCCCCAAATCTAGATTATTTGTTGTTCTTAACTTTATTCCTCTATAAAGAAAAGAAATAAAGAGGTATGAACTACATCAGCTCAGTAAGTAAAATCTATGCTTTTTATTAGATTAAGCATAAGTTTTTCATGATAATGTAATATTTAGAAATAATAGATATTACAAATAAAATATTTTATAGAGCATATAGTAAAATAAGTCATAAAGACAATCATGCATGCATAAATCATAAACATTTCATAAATATGATTCATAAATCATTCTTGTCATGTGTTCATATCATAGTTCAAAATATTGCTCTCATATATTTGTGCTACGGTCACTTTATACTCATAACAGGATCAGTATTCTTGATCAATAAAGTTTTGTTTTTGTATGCCAATTTTATACCCATTGGTAGGGCCTATGTTTTTGTAGATACTAGCTCTGAATGTCGACCTTCGTATAGTGATATGTTCATAGCTATCTGAGAGCTTTTGAAATTTTATATCTTTTTTAAAAATATACATATATATAGATGAAAAAATAAAATTCATGTTTCATAGATATACTATTTTGATAAAATATATTTATGAAATCATTTGCTACAGTAAAACATATTTTTTATATCTCATATATTGATCATTATTTTATGAAAATTATGATTTCATCAACAACAGATCATTTCTATAAAAAATATAGTAATTTGAAAATAAATAAGGAGCGTAAGATTCACTTACCTTATTCGTCCTAGATCTTTAAACTTCATTAGATGAATCAGATAATCTTATTTAAAATATTAAACCATAATCAATTTTCATTCGATAAATTTAATAAAATTAAATAATGATAAAAGGAGGTGATTAACCAAGTGATCAGTCCGATACACTATCTAGGCACCAAAGTGATTCGAGATCATGTTGCCAGAGTCAACATGGATCCCTAGAAGAGAAAGGGATGGTTCAGTACAGGATCCATAGGTCTTTTTAGAAAGAAAAGTGGATGAAAAGAGAAAAAGTAGAGAGAAATTGGAGAGAGAGTCTTCTTGTTATTCTTTTATTTTTTCAAAAGAGTGAGTGTTGCTTGAAAAAATAGTAATCCAAGAGGAGGGGTGAATTGGGTTTTTAAAAATTTTAATTAAATCTGAATTTAAACAAGTATGTGCTTTGAATTAACCAATTTGTGATGTGTATAATATATGCAGCAGCGGAATCAAGACATAGAAGAGGCTATGCAAGAATTAAAATAATGCTAAATAGGAATTAAAAGCAAGTAAAGTAAATACGAAATGGTACAACACAAACACAGAAGTTTATAGTGGTTTGGTGCAATCCTACACCTACATCTACTTCCTAAGTTTTTCTTGAAAATTTCAATATAATTATCCGATTACAGCATGTTTGTTTTATCCAGGTTCACAAACACATCCAATTGATTTTTCAGGATCATCAATCAAAATTTATATATCGATTATTTTTTGGATTCACAATCAATCCAGTTGGTTTTACGGGCTTACCAACCAAAATCTTACAAGTCCAATTCTAGGTTTGGATGGGCCTAATCCAAATTCTTTCATCCCCAAGAAACTTGAAAAGAAAACAAGGATATAAGATGCAGAATTTTAGAATAAATTAAAACAAAATATTGAACTCTTTTGATGCCTGAAGAAGTTGCTGTTAAATTGCTCAAATGATGCTTCAACTTCTCTTCTTGATGCTTGAGAGGATGTGGAAGTTGATGGAGATGATCTCTCTTGAAAGCCCTCTGAATTCTATGCTCAATAACCTCTCTTTTCTCTTCCTCAAGAGTATCCAATGAAGCTCACTCAAACTGATGTATTTTACTTTCAATCCACTTAGCTTTCTTTCGAATGGATTCTCTAGCCTTTAATATGCTTGGAAGTTACTAGAGAGTGAGTCTTGACTGTTGGAAGCCTTGGAATAGCTGTTGGAGTAAAAAACTAGCCATTAGAGATGTGCAGAAAATTAGCCGTTATTGCTAATTCCATGTCAGGAGTCGACTCCAATTCCTCAGGGGCCGATTTGAGATGCTCACGAGTCGACTCAACTACGTCAGCAGTCGACTCGGTCTCAGGATATGAAAAATTTACATTTTATCTTTTTGTGAGAGAGTCGGCTCGTCATCTTCATGAGTCGACTCAATCTATTGGGGTTGACTCGAGCTCTTCTGGGGTCGACTCGAACTGGGGATCTAGAAAATGTTGCTTTCTGTCTTTCTCTGAGAGAGTCGACTCTTCCTTTACATGAGTCGACTTGAGTGCGTGCTCGTCAGCTCCAAGCATGTCAGAGTCGACTCTTCTTTGCTGGGATCGACTCTTGAATATTCTGAAACTTAAAATCTCTCTATTTTTAGTCCATTTCAGTGTAGGATTTGGCTTCTAGCCTTCTAAGGTCGACTTCATTAAGTCTGAATCTTAAAATTTTAGTTTTTAATTTCTTGACTTAACTTCTTTTGAGGGAATCTTTTTCATGGATGAATTCTTCAATTTAACTACCTGAAAAATGCTACATTCATCCTTAAAACACATAACTAGTATCATAATTATTCAAAGTTTTGAAATCATCAAAATCAATCATAGGGTCAACAATCTCTCCTTTTTTGATGATGATAAATTTTAAGTATATGCACAAATAAATATAATGTGTTTCAATTAATCTGCCAATATGATTCATGAAGTAAATAATTAAGCATTTGCAAGCATGTACTTCATGAATGTTTCAAAACAGTTTAAATTCAGATTTCAAAGATTAATGCACATTTCAAATGATTGTCTCAATTCAAACAAATGAGCATTTTAAGCATGTACTTTAATGCAAGTATATACTCAACATAACTCTCCTTTTTTGACAGCATCAAAAAGCATAAGAGAAGGATTTAAAATGAATCATCAAAATCAAGCAAAGACTCAAATCCAAAGACATTCAATTTTCAGAATTTGATTTGATTTCTCCCCTTTCAAGATTAACTTGAATTCAACTTTTAAATTCAGATTAAGATAATAGGACTTCTCCCTTTAAAATTCAGTTTTGAATGCTTCTCCCCCTTCTTTTTTTTGCATAAACAAAATCTCAAATTTACTTAGAAAAGTGCTTTGAGCTTTAAAGATCTAACAATGATAGAGATTTTCAAAATTAAAGATTTGAATAGATCATTCAAAGCAAAGCACAAAACATATTTAATTTACAAAATCATTTCTTTCTTTCATTAAGAGGTATCAATTAATTAAATTCAGAAATGGTATCATGAAGGTATTAGAGCAAATCTATGGTCCTAACATGTAGTATTTGAGCAAAATTAGAGCAAAATGTGATATCAGAGTAGAATAGGCTTAGTATAAATATTTTTTTTTCTTTTGCCGAAAACAAAGCAAAGAAGTACAAGGCAATAGTAGATTGTCTGATATCAATTGGAGATTTAAAAACACATTTCAAAACTGTTTCTCGAAAATGATTCATCTCAGCAAAATATAGAAGTATGTTTGAAGTTTAGCTTGATACCAATTAATTGTTAAATGTGATTATAGGATCAAGACATCCAAAGTATGAATGAACAAATCAAATGATCAAAAAACACGTGAATGCTCAAATTAGGAAAAGCATTATTTAATTGTTCAATGAAAATCATTTTCCTCCTGTTTTCATAGCAAATGCTAGAAACTTAATTCCTTAATTCTCCCCTATTTTAATAATTAATGCCAGAAAGAAAATTCATGTTTCTTGATTCTCCCTCTTTCTTTTCAAATTGCATACTTAGTTAATTTTAAGTGAATAAGCCTTACATTTTTCTCCCTTTAAATGAAATACATATTGAATCAATCAAATAAGCATAGAAACCATACAAATGACATTATCAAACACATTTAATTTCTAAAAAGATCAGATTGTCATTGATTTCCAAAAGGTAATTACAAGTGATTACAAAGAGAATAAACATCAAAATATCCAAAATATATGCCATGTACATCTGCCAAAATGATGGATTGCTAGGAAAATTATAGCTCTATAAGATAAGTCCTAACATCCTATGAAGGTAGAATAGGATAGCTCTAAGAACTGGGTCCGGGCTAAGAAGATGAAGGTGGTCTGGCACCACCTTCGGATGACCATCCCTGAGCATCAACCCTCGCCAAGGTGATTGCCTGAATCATCCGTGTGGTCTCTTTCCTGAGCAATGAAATGGCCTTTAAGGTGAACTGATGAATCTCTGCACTAATCATGGTAATAATCCTCGAGGAGACTCCCTCAACAAGTGAATCCTCATCCAGTCTGGTAGATGGTATATCTGAGCTCTTCGGATGACTAGATGGTGGAGCCTTTGCCTATATTGCCTGTGCTATCGGCTCTTTTGATCTGGTATCACTGATAGGTACAGCTGTCGGAGCCACATCATCATCCGAATCTTTGTCCTCTCTTTGTGCCGCTCGACAGATCCAATGACCGTCAATTTTCTGAAATCCCATCTGTCGTAGCAATTGGTCGTTGTAAGTATAGTATGTATGAGAGCTCTAGTAGTCTCCTCAAAATCTACCTTATGCTTCTGAAAGATAATTGTCAGTACCATATTATAGGATAGTGAAGCCTTCAATTGTCCGGCTGCTTCCTCCATCTGTCAAATCATAAAGGCTGGAAGGTTTAGGGGTATTTTTCTAATCACATGGTACATGAAGGTAATGTCTCGTCCTGATATAAAATCGAACCTCCTCATCTTGGGGAAGAAAATTCGATTTGCCATGTGATGCAGGAGGCGCATCTCAGTACTTAGTTGGTTTGCACTCACTTCTAATTCATTCACTGCCTCTCTACCCAAAATGTACTTCAATCCAATAGATTTGTTTTCTAGGTTTTACGATGAGCTACCCTTAGTGGTCATTCTTAGAGTTCTTGCCAAATGTTCTGCATCTAACTCAATCTGGACACCTCTAACCTTGGTATCTATAACTCTATGTCCAGATTTCAAATTAGCATAAAATTACCTTATAAGCTTGGGATAGGTCAAAATGTCAAGTGAGCACAAGTACTCCTAATCCAAGTTTTTAATTTCTGCTTAAAATTGAAACCCTCTATTTCAAGAATTCAAAGTCAATTTTTCTTCCTTTAGAAACTATAGAAGATGAAGTAGACCTAGAGGGGGTTACCTGTGGAGGTGATAGTGCCGGAGGAACTGGAGATGGTGGTTGCTAGGCTGTAGAGGTTCTTCCTTGATCATTCCTCTATTTGGACTGACGTTCATGGACAGGAGAAGGGCTCAGAGATTCACTAGGGCTCGAAGGTTCCGCACGGAACTACTTCTTTCTTTGGGCTATGCTCTTCTAGGGTGCCATTGGAGATCAAATCCACCGAAAATTGTTTGAAAATCAGAGGGAAGAGACTCATTTTTGGAAGGAGGGGACTTTGAAAGAGGTTTCAGCTCCAAAAGAAAGAGATAGGAGCAGAGCTTTTGGTCGCCTCGGGTTAAAAGACCCATCCCCCATATAAGCGTCGACTCAACTTAATCTCGAGTCGACTCCTGATGAGGGGTCGACTCTAGTGGAACTGGGGGTTGACTCCTCACAGAACTGTTTTTCTATAAGAAACTACGAGTCGACTCTTTGATTTCAAAAGTCAACTCCTTGATACAAAAAATAGTTCAAGGAGTTTCAAATTAAGAAAAATTTGTTCAAATTAAATAGAGATCAATAGGCAATCAAATCAAAGATTAAGAATGATATTCAATCAATTTGGGGATTATGAATTAATCAATTGGGGTTTTATAATCAATCAAATCAAATAAGATTAGCCAAGGAGAAACTAGATAATGGCTCTAAAAGATAGGTTCATCTAGGGGATTTTCTAATCCTTAAAGATCAAGCTGATATGCAATGCAAGTTAACAACATCAAGCATGCGATCATTTATGAATAAATATATTATCTTGATGATCTTTGAATCAAGCAATTTTTGATATATTTCAGTAATTACATGTCTTATGAAAATGTCAAAATTAATTTGAGTTTTGCACCCTAAATGATTTTATATGCAATTAAGCTTATTTTAATTTAAGTTTCTCAAATAGTAATGTGATATGAAGAGTTATGAGGGCATGCTGAATTTAAAGTAAAATTTATGCTCATAACAATCAAAATGATACATAGAATAAGGAGAGCATATTGATCATTACATTCAAGCATACACTCTAAATCCATCAAAATCAATCAACTATGCAAAATTACTTTAATAATCAGTGATGATATGATGTAGAGAAGGTTTAGCTTTTACCGAACATCATCATCCATCCCTTTTAAGTCCTAAGCATCCATCCTTGAAGGTTTTTCTCCTTTCATTTCATTGGATACTTGGCATACTTGTAAAATCATTTTCTAATTTTTGGTATCTAAGCCATTTTGGGTCCATTGGAGTTAGTGCACATGGTTTCTTTTGAAATTCAAATTTATTTAATCAAAATATGATCAATTCTTTTAGTATTACATTCTGAAGCTCCATGGCCAATTTTGTTGCATTTAAAACATGTGATAGAATGATTTTCAAATGAAGCTTTACTAAATATATTATCGATAAATTTTATTTTTTGAAGATAACTCTTTGATTATTCAAAATCAATTGAAGTTTTTGTGAATCAATTATAAACTTTTCAAGCATAGACTTCAATATTTCAATTTTTTTCTTAGTTTGGCATTCTCTTCCATTAGAGATTTTTCAGATTTCAAAAGATTTTTTTTCTTCAGCTAATATTTTTTTTCTTTCAAAAGATCTTCTCATTCAATGAAAATTTTGTTCTTCTCTTCATCCAAAAGTAGATTTGATCTTTTAAGCTCTTTATTTTCAGCTTTATCTTTTTGAAATCATCCAATAATTCATAAAAGACTTCAAATAATTTTCAAAAATAAATTCGAAAGAGTTTTCAATGTTTACCTTATCGTCATTAGCTATGAGGCAAAGATTGATAATACCTTCTTCCTCTTCTTCATTCAAGCTTGAAATATCGTTATCTCTCCAAATAGTCATCATCGCATTGCTTTTGCTATTTTTGGAGTTCTTTTTAAGTAGAGGGCAATCGGACTTGTAGTATCTTTTTTATTGCACTTGTAACAAATGACATTTTTCTTCTTTTTCTTCATCATCTTCCTTTTCTTCAAGCTTTTCTTAGTAAGAAACTTCTTGAATTTTCTAGTGAGCATCTCCAAGTCCTTATCTTCATCTTCACTTTCTTCTTTATCTTCATCCTCCAACTCATCGCTTTCTTCTAATCTTGTAGCTGATTTGAAGGTGATGATTTTTTTCTTCTTTGACTCTTCTTTTTCTTCTTTGACTCTTCTTTTTCTCTTTTGAACTATGTTCAACTCATGAGTAAACCAATTAACTCCTTCAAAAATACCTTACTAAGATCTTTCGCTTCTTGTATGGCTGTCACTTTGACTTTTCATATTTTTGACAAACACCTCAAAATCTTGTAAACAAGCTCATTGTTAGTATATGTTTAGCAAAGACCATTTAGAGCATTAATTATATCAGTAAATCTTAAGAACATATCAGAAATAGGCTCATATTGCTCCATTTTGAATAATTTATATTTATGAACAAGCAAATTAATTTTAGACTCTTTAACTTGGTTTGTTCCTTTACGAGTAATCTTTAATTATTTCAATTTTTTTGCTGATGTACAAGTTGATATTCTATTAAATTCGTGTACATCTAATAAGCAATAAATACATTAATGGCTTTAGCATTTAATTGTGCCATCTTTTATCATGTTCATTCCAATTTTTTCAAATTTGGAAAGGGATACTCCATCAACTACAATTATGGGTGTGTGTGGATCATTAGTTATGACTCTCCATATGTCATAATACAAAGTTTATATAAATATTCTCATTTAGGTTTCAAAATATGTAATTAATGTTGTTGAATAATAGTGGTCTTGAAGTTAATTATCCTTCGGCAAATGAGGAAGCAACCGGGGTTGCCATGATTTTTGGCTTAAGATAGTTAGGTCAACAATAAATATTATAGCACATACTCTGATACCAATTGTTATCCAAAAAGATAGCAACCCAAGAGGAGGTGAATTGGATTCTTTAAAAATTTTAGCTAAATCTGAATCTAAATAAGTATGTGCTTTGAATTAAGCAATTTAAGTAATTCTGATGTATATAATATATGTAGCAGCGGAATCAAGACATAGAAAAGGTTATGCAAGAATTAAAACAATGCTAAGCAGGAATTAAAAGCAAGTAAAGCAAATAAGGGCACAACACAAATATAAAAAAATTATAGTGATTTGGTGCAACCTCACACCTACGTCCACTCCCTAAGCTCTCACTGAAAATTTTACTATAATCATCCGATTACGGCGTGTTTGTTTATCCAAGATTACAAACAAATCCAGTTGATTTTTGGGATCATCAATTAAAACCTTTATGCCAATTGTTTTTCAGGTTCACAATCAACTAGTTTGTTTTACGAGCTCATCAACCAAAATCTTACAAGTCAGATTCTGGGCTTGGATGGGCTTAACCCAAGTTTTTTTATCCCAAAGAAACTTAACAAAAAATAAGAATACAAGATGTAGAATTTTAGAACAAATTAAAATAGAAAATTGAACTCTTTTGTTGTGCAAAGAAGTTGCTGTTGAATTGCTCAAATGATGCTTCAACTTCTCTTCTTGATGCTTGAGAGGATGTGAAAGTTGATGGAGATGATTTCTTTTGAAAGCCTTCTAATTTCTATGCTTAATAACCCCTCTTTTCTCTTTCTTAAGAGTATTCAATGAAGCTCACTCAAACTGATGTATTTTTGCTTTTTAATCCACTTAGCTTTCTTTTCAATTGATTCTCTAGTCTTTAATATACTTGAAAGTTGTTGGAGAGTGAGTCTTGACCGTTAAAAATCTTGAAATACCCGTTGGAGCCAAAAACTAGTGATTGAAGATGTGTAGAAAACTAGCCATTATTACTGATTCTGTGTCAGGGGTTGACTCCAATTCCTCAGGGGTCGACTTGAGATGCCCGTGAGTTGCCTCGACCACTTCAGGAGTCGACTTGGTCTCAAGGTCTGAAAAATCTGCATTTTGTCTTTCTTGAGAGTTGATTCGCCATCTTTATGAGTCGACTTGACCGGTTGGGGTTGACTCGAGTTCTTCTGGGGTCGACTCGAACTGGGGATCCAAAAATGCTGCTTCTTCTTTGAGAGAGTCGACTTTCCTTCATAGGAGTCGACTCGAGCGCATGCCTATCAGCTCCAAGCATGCCAAAGTTGACTCCTTTCCTGAGATCAACTTTTGAACATCCTGAAACTTAAAAACTTTTGTTTTCAGTCCATTTCAGTGCAGGGGTTGGCTCCTAGCCTTTTGAGGTCGACTCCACTAAGTTTGAACCTTGAAATTTAGTTTTAATTTCTTGACTTAGCTTCTTTTGAGAGGATCTTTTTCATGGATGAATTTTCAATTTAACCATCTGGAAAATGCTTCATTCATCTTTGAAATACATGATTAGTATCATAATTATTCAAAGTTTTGGAATCATCAAAATCAATCATAGGATCAACAGAAAGAGAGGGAGGGTGAGAGAGAACCTAGAGAGGAGAGGGAGACAGACAAGAGAGAGAGAGAACTCTTCTCGCTTCTTTTTCTTTTTCTCTTTCTTCTCTTTTCTTCTTCTTTCTTCTTCTTTTGGCTGAACAGGGGAAAAGGGTGTGTGGCAGCTAGTTGTCGAAGGATTGGCCATAGGTGGCGATGGCAGGCGGTTGACGGCAGGGGATGGCCGGCGGCGAGAAATCAAAGGAGAAAGAAGCTCGAAAAATAGGAGATCCAGGCCTCTTTCTTCTTTTTTTTCGATGGCTGTTCACCGGTGGACATGTCTTTCATTGAAAGCATTGCCAGGTGGCCGGGCAACTTGACCAAAGGTCCAGTTTCAAGTAACAGCAACGACAATAGCCAAAAAATGAAGAAATCAAGGCTAGGAAACAGGGGAAGGCATTAGTATGGATTTTGGTGTAGCCGGTGGCTAGCAGCGGCGCCTAAAGCCATGAGAAGATGAGGAAGAGAGGGAGGAAGGAGGATTGGGGTTTACCTTGACTTTGGTGGACTCTCGGCTTCAATTTCCAACAGGCACAATGATAGTACGTCGTGACTTCAATGGGAGAAAAGAGGGTGAAGGAAGGGTCTTTGCTCGATGGAGTACCTTGAAGGGAGGGGGAGAAGGCTTTATAGAGGATCTCCTAGGGTTTTGGCAGCTCTAGGAGTCCAATTCCATGCTGAACTTGGTGGAGAAGAAGACTCCCTCGGGAGTCTTTGGCTCAGGGTTTTTTCTTGTTTATTTTCTTTTTCGCTTTCAATTTTGTGCTCCTGGTCTAATTGGACTAGATTATCACAGTAATAAGTTTTAAAGAAACAATACCAAAATTAATAACAAATATAATTAATGATAGTGCTTATTAGTTAGTACCTAATAGCAATAATTGTAACATAATTACTATTTTAACATTATCAATAATACCTATGTCTAGCGCGCTCGAAACACATCCGATTGAGTCATTGGTTTGAACTAGCTCCGTCCATGGCTCAGGTAAGTGTGGACCACATATGCAGTCAAATGCTAAGGGTGTGTTTGGTTAGCCATTAAAAAAGTATTTTTTTGCTTTTGATTTTGAAAAGCAAAATTCAAAAAGCAATGTTTGG
>KE505042.1:48135-59157 GCA_000441515.1 Elaeis oleifera | reverse complement strand
TTCTGTTTTTTTCGCTTCCGCATATCTAAAACGCCAAACCAAAAAGTAAAGAGTCCGAATCCTTCTCTTTTGTCGAGCTCTTCACCTCTCCACCTCCTTCTCCCTCCCTTCCTGAACCCTTCTCTCTCGTCGAGCTCTTCACTTGCCGTCTCCAAACGTTGTTTTTTGCTTTATAGCAACGTAGTTAACAAACATACTTTTACTTTTTGCTTTTACTTGATAACAAAATCAAAAAAATAAAAATACTTTTAAAAATCAAAAATCAAAAAGTGTAACCAAACGCACTCTAAGGGGGTCATGTATACGGTTGCACAATGATTAGGGAACTATCTTTTGGCCCGTATGCAGTTTGATCACATATGAGCAAATGTATGCAAGCAGAGGAGTACAGCGGCATATGTTGCTGCATACACCACATCATATGGTAATCTTCATTTTTATCTCCTCTTGCCTCCTGCTCCTATCCTTCTTTTTATGAAAGAATGATGTATCGAAAGATGCATGACAGGGAATCAAATCCAGCACATGTGTTTGCAGCCTCTTGGTCCAAGTTAGTATTCCATAATAGAGTTCTAAAGTTAAGTATCAGTTGTACTTTAAGTAAAATTACAAAAGACTCCATATTTAGTTGAAAGCTTAGTGGATGGAATTTTTCACTTAGGGTGGTACATTTGCTTCGAAATCTCCTTGGAAGTTTATTCCAGCACCTTATTCCTAAGCATTTTTTGTTATTTCATGAGAGCATACATGCATTTCCACACCTGCATCTGCTTTTAGTAACTAAGTTTGAAAGTTAAATTTCAAAAGCCTTCAAAGATTGGATTTTATAGTTGCTTGCGAGCTTACATGTACTTACCTGTGTTCTCATTTTGTTTTCTATAGAAGACTTCATGTGCCTTCTTGTGGTGAGCTCCTCTTCCTTATCCCTAGATTTTTAGGCTCTTTCTTTCTTCTTTCATTTTTTTGGGTCCCAATCATTCTTCCCTGCTTTATTCCTTTTTAATGTTTAAACTGTTAAAATTATTCTCTTATCTTGAAAACAAATCAAGGATACACTAAGACATGAATACCCCTTAATATTCAGGACTTCAAATCCTATTATTGCTTCCTTAACAGGCATGCTTTTATGAAACCTTCCCACACCCTTTTATTTATCAAGATTAACACAAACTAATATTACAACAACTAACTCAGGCAATATATAGAATTAAATTTCTTCTCTATGTTACTGTGATTGAGAGAACATTTTTGGCTTGAGAAAACAAATAGCATTTCTCTCCCTTGAGATCTTGTTGGTGTCTTGCATTGCTTTTCTTCCCACAATCTTGAGATAATGAAGGATAAATTGCATTTAATGTTATTGGTGTATGACACTAGGGAAACATACTAACCATTGGATGTGACGTTGACTTGTTAGATGAGCCAAATTGTATTTTCTGTATACTAGTCCATTTTGGATCATTTGGTATTGTATTAGTTATGGAGATGGCATTGGGAGCTGAAATTATGGAGGAATACTTTGGGCAGTAGTCTAGAAGTTTGTGCAAGTAAACTTGGTATAGAAAATGTAAATTAAGTGGGAATAGTGGATCAATTGAAGCCTCAAGCAAATTGACCACCAACGGAAGCTCTAAAGCAACATTTTATGATATATATTAACTCTAGTAGTTGAGATTGTTGGAAAATATATGTAGAATACATGCTGGAAATATGATCTTTGGAACAGGTTGCGTTGCCAAATGTTAGCAAAAATTTGCTCGAGTGTAATTAAACCAGTATGTTACAAGAATTATGAGTTTGCTAGAATGAAGGTGGATGCTAAAAGATGAGAAACTAGAAAGGCATATGTTTGATGTATGATAAATTAGAGGGGATGGAGTCGTAGTGCAGATATGATCTGAGTTAGTCAAGGGGGCCATAGATGCTTTTGGCAAGGCAAGTGACTTAGACTTCATGTTTGAATGTTTTAAAATGAGCTGGTATTTGAAGAATAATTGCGGTTTTTGATAGATGAGGTCTTTTGTTGTTAGCTACTCACAGATGGGATAATACTAGTTGTTATTAATGGATTCAATGACACAGTGAAACCCATGAAGTCTATGAAAATTGTGGGGGATTCAATACATAAGCCAAGCTACATATAGTATATGAAATCCGATTTAACACAACACATATGGAGATGAATTGAGTTCATCAACAAAGAACATGCAGCTTATATAAAGCCAATAAAATTTTGCAGTCAAAGTGAAAGATCTCCAGTTCATAGATTATTGTGGATGTGAAGGAGTTTCTTGTCACAAGTATCTTGAGTTTTTTCATGTTTAGAGGCTACAGCATAAGTCTTTAACATTTGCTTTATTTCTGGTATATGTCCTTCATCAATTTACTTGAACGAACTTCTGTTCAATCTGAAGGCAAATGTGGGGCTATGGGCAGTATATACAGTGTCTCATTATTATTTAAGAGTATTAAACAAGAAAGTGGTCATATGGACTGAAAAAGTTGATGAAATTTTGGCACATTGAAACTAATTTATCATGCTGTTAAGTGTCTGTTAATTTATGACATTGGATGTTGGCTTCTTCTTATCTTTTTCTCAAAGCTGAAATACAGGTGAATGTTTGGCAATGAGCTGCTAGGATAAACAATTTTGGGGTTGGAAGAGCATCTGGGTTATTCCTAGTAAAGCTACATTCTTCTGAGGTTTGGTATAATGATAATTTCTTTCTGGAAAAGTTTCATTCCTAGTCTGTGGCCAAGATATAATTTAGGAAAACAGATGATAAGATGGGAGAGTAAATGGTTGATTTTGTGGGATGTGCATGGAGAAAGAGGTTTTTATATTAGAATAGGTTTGCTGGATAATTAAGATGGGTGGTCTCTTCATCTTTACAAGTAGCATTTTGTGAAGTTCCCTAGGATCTTATCTCTTCAAAAAGATCAAAGCAAGGCAACAAGGATGACTAGGAATAAGTGGTTGCGATTCATAGTCATCAGCCATGGAGCTAGCTTCTACCACGAATAAGTTAAGAAAATAAATGACAAATAAATGACAAGTTTGTGAGCACATCATTTTGTCTCATGCCACTTGATGCCCATTTTGAAAGGTCAATCTCTTTTAGCTTTACGAGCTTTGATGAAATAACAACCGCATGTTCCTCAGATTTTGTGCTTGGCCATTGGACATGGCCGCTCACTAGGTTACCAGTAATACATGCACTTTGCAGGATATTTGACCAACACTTTTACTTCGCAATCTAAGACTGAGAACTAGTTTTGCTCCTTGGCTCACTAAGTTTGATTTCCAATCTTGCCGAGATTTTCAATGATGCACATAATTGACTTAAGGTAATAAGTTTGATGACTATAAGGTTAATGCAAAATGAGTGGTGTAAAGGGTTGAGGGATCGTATAATGCTTGATGACTTGCAGGAGTTTATGCTATTCTTCTTTCAGTATATTAGGTGATCTATGTGAAGTCTTTTTGGTACTGAACCCACTCACTAAACAACTTCATCTATGTTCCCTCTCCAGCTGTCCTTAGCTCTTCACTGGACTATTTAATCTGAAATGAAGAAAGTGTTTACTGCTAAAAGCTTATTGTTGCTTTGCTACTTGCTTGTTCCTGTTAGTTGTACTTTTTATTCTCAACTTCTAATATCAGGTTTCTTCGACAAAAGATAGAATATAAATCTGCATATGTAAATTAATTAATAAAGATCTACTTATATGTATGTTCATCTGATCATGTATTGATTGTTAAATTGTGCATGTCATTTGGGAATATTGCACTTTCTTTCTTGAGAGTTGACTTGGCTTCAAAATCTGGGATGTCACTTGAACTGCAATAGAAAAGGGGTAACTGGCATGGCCAAATCTTCTCACCTAACCATGCTGCTGGTTAGGTGAATCCTTTTGTTTGCTGGTGCCTCCTTGGTTCATATAAAATGAATTTCCAAGATGAGATGGCTGAAATTTGATGGAGTTTGTTTCGTAGTTAGAGAATTTACATTACCTGATTGAAACAGTTTTCCATCGTGTTCCTGTCAACTTTAGCATTCTCATTCTGTGACTTGACAGATACAACATATGTAGCTTCAACAATACAACTCATAAGTAGTTAGTATGCATTCATTTAGGGTTTCTTTGATGATATGCAGTCTAATGCTGTCCCTTTTGATTTTTCAGTAAATCAGAGTTTGTGATATACAAGCTCAAGGAGATGGGGAAGATTGGAGAGAGAGACATACTGCAAATCTGCAACCAGTTCAACAAGCTCGACCCAACAACATAGGAAAGATAACCCTCCTCGATCTATTGAATGCCTCTAGATGACACCAGAGGAGATGTTTCGCCATGTACGACTCCAGCTCAGCAGTAGCATTTGTTGCTCTCCAAAGAAATGAGGGCAAAATAGTTCACTATCGTGTTAGTTTACTATATACAATTATAGCAAATTTAAATAGAATGACAATTCTTCTTTCATTCCCTTTAATTTTTCAACAAGAAGAATTATGTGGGAAGGAAATTTACAGAGGTGATGCTTCTTTTTCATTCTTACCGAATGCCAAGTGCTTGATCAAATATAATCAACATGTTATGTCCCAGCACAGCTTCATAATCAGGTGAACCAAGTCATTGGCGCTGGACTGTGTTTCCCATTATTATGACTTGTTAAAGGAAGTAATAACTGCCATTTATTTGGTTCACTGGAAAAGTGGAAATTTGGACCCCAGAAAGGAAGAAGCTGCTTCCAATGCTTTTTTGAGGACAGAGGTTGCCTCTACAATTAGACCACTTTCCTGTGATACTGTGTGAATGGATAATCCTTCAATCATTTCTATGACGTGGCCACAAGGATACATGTCATTTTATGGGCCTCTAATCATTACCTCTAACATTCTATTTTCCTTGTCCATGGGGTCACATAATATCAGCTAGGGTCACAAACAATGAAGAAGTACTTAAAAAGAAAGAGCCTGGCCCCTGTGCTTGTGCATCGTGTCAGCAACGGTTAGCTTTTTAATTTATGTGGAGTTGAGTTAACGGGAGAGGACGATTCTCCGTTCTGGGAACCAACGGAACAGACAAACAGTCTTCTTCTTCTTACATGCAAGTGGACGATTTGTGGGTAAAATAGCATAAGAAGTCGCATGCAAGTGGATGATGGTGGGTGAATAGGTATAAGACGTCGATCTCTTCCCGACGTATTGGGATGGAGAGCGTGCTTTGGAGTAGTGGTGATTGAGATTTCCATCTTGACTGGTGAACAAACGCCAGGAATTTGGAACATGATGGGTATGACAACGTTTTCCGTTTTTGACCGTTAAAAGGGATAGCCACCAGATCTTATTAAGATAAGGTATGGCAAGTTGCTAATATAAAATTTATTAACATAATTTTTTTTTTTGGAAAAAATGAAAGTTATGATGGCAGTACTGCTACTTGCTATTATAAAACTAGCAGTACTCATCATAACTTACATTTTCTTTCAAAAAAAAAAATCTACATTTAACATTGCCGTCACTTTTTTAAAAAAATAAAATAATTTTTTTTAAATTCTAACAATAAAAAATATATTTGATTCATTAATTTTATTTTTATTTTTTAATAATGATTAGCCGCGAGGAGAAAGGAGGATGGGGCTAGCGATAAGGGAAGCTTGTTATTGGGTGGATAGATGGCCGGGTGAGCAATAGAAGGAAAGAGAGGGTGGGATGAAGCTGAAAACATGGTCAAGAATAAGAGATAGCTCGATATTAAATAGAGGGGCAGCTGACAAGTCTTAATGAGTCAGTATGATTGGGCAAGATTGAGTAGAAGAAGAAGGATGAAAATCAATTAATTTTTTTAAAAGTATATATCCTTTAAATATATAAACTTATATAAATATATTCACAAAGTTACTATTCGAATGTATATTTTATAAATATTTATTTAGATTATATATATATATTTCTTTTGTCTATAAGTACTCATGCTATCTCATGCCATTAAAAATAAGTAGTTTAAATTTGAAATAATTGAAATATCTTTAACAAGTAAATATGCAAAAAAAAATGTAAATATCTACATGCAAATAGTAATTATGTAAGGTTGTTCGTATAATTTCACATATTTAGAAGGATATAAACTCAAAAAAAAAAGGATTTTTTGAAGTGCATGAGCTATGCACATGGAACTAATAGTAGAAGAAAAACAATTTTATAAATTTAGAAAGGCTTTATTAGCTTCAAATTGATTTGAGATGATATAGTTTCAAATCAAGATATTTAGAAATCAAAATCTAATTCACAATTTAAATACTAATTTCAAGTTCTCATACAAATAAATTTGGTTCAAATTGGATTCAATCACTTTCTACATTATCTATCTTTTAAAGTTGCAACATTATAGCTGGTAACACTTTACAGACTTTATTTAGATAATGAAAGTAGAGTTAGTGTTGTGATATTGCGCAATTGGTGTCTCTTTTATTTATTTTTCATGTTTGAACGTTTTCTCCATTAGTTTTGGCCTATGGCATTCTATTTTGTTTGTCCAAGCTTTGCTTTTCTCCGATATTGCTGAACTCTTGGATTGCACCTCATAGAATGTGGATTTAAAGAATATATTTGCATATCCATAGTTGTATTGCCTTTATCTACTATTAGATGAATGCTTTTCCATTTTTTCTCTCTTTTGTTTCTTTTTCATTTGTATTTGTTTTCTTTGTTTTTTCCTCATGTCCTTTTCTGAATGTTTGCATCATCGTTGGCATTACGTTTATGGTATTAGAAAAAGTCCCATTGGTATGTAAAATGACTTCGAAATTGGTTTGCTGCTGCCTGTTTGGTAGTCACTGTTGTTTTACCACATATTCCCCGTTTATCTCCTACGAACACTGGAATTATATGTAAAGTGAAAAAAAAAGAATCAGCTTTTCCGTTTAATTCTCAAATGAAAATTTAATTATACTTTATTACGAGAAGTTCCAAACAAATAACTTGATAAATTTACACCTTCGTTCAATTTTTATTTATTTATATGAAAGATGGGGAACTGATGTCTTCCAATATTTTACTGCCTCATATTGCATTTGCCTGGAATAGAATTGTACATTTTGAGATATTTCTGGATGCTTGTGTATGTATGTATGTATCATATGTATATAAATGTATGAATATATGTATTGTGCTCATTAATTGGAAAGGATTTTGGGTCCTCTTTCCTTTTTTCTTAGCTTTAATTTGACAAAAAGATCAACCGGAATTCAATTATTTATATTACTATTTAGTGAAACAGGACACCGATCATATTTATCATTAAAAGTATATATATCATCCAACACGTCGACCCAAGACAAAATTCTTAAGTAACAATTTTGATTCGTGAACAACAAATTCTAATCTCGATACCCCCTCAGTCCTCACGAATATTATCCACTACCCTGCTAAGAACTCGAAAATGATATATTCGGATACCAAATAGTTTGCTTCCTTTTCTTATAAAGAATTGTTGGATGGTAGTTAGACATCATTATTTAATATTTTAATCTATCCATCACGGATTAAAAGCAACGTAGAACAGCCAGCATTGACCCATCATGCAAAGCATATTGGGGACCAATACATGCTCACAAATTTAGCTGAAGAACTTAGGCAGAAAACCAATAGAAAGGAACCCTTGATGTACTCTAATTCGCAAGTCAAGAATGCGGCAAGGCATTCCATCATAATATCATAAATTAATCCACCCTACCAATCTTGAGCTAAAATATGGCATCGGGGAAAAAAACTTTTCTTAATTGAATAAGTCTGTCTTGGATGGAAAGGTTTTTTCACTTTAACTAAGGATACGAATGTCCAAAACTGATGGAATCAGGAATCCTCATCTATTAAAAAAAGGCTTAATGTATTAGATACGTATAATATATAATATCACACAATACTTTATTTCTTTTATTATAGACCTTATTCTCCTCTATTATTCTTTGAAATTCTTTCATTGGAGAGGCCCCAACCTCCTTTCTATCTTTTTTTGTGTGCAGAGCGGTGCTTCTTCTTTCATTGGTGCTCTTTAGATCAGTGGATCGAATTTTGATAGCAACAAGTATATTGTAGGTAATCTATGTTTGCTCATTTATACTATTACGCGAATGAATATGTATATACATTGCAATGAAAAGAATATTTTTAATGATTAAAGTGCCACTCGTTTCAATGATGCAAGCATGAGCTAGAATCAGGTTTTTTTTTTCCCCACCTATCCTTTCAAGAAGGAAATATGTAAAGCTTATCATTAATTTAGAGTCACAAATGGATGTGAATACAAGACTTGAAACTAGGTCCCTAGATCAACCACCCATTGTATCAATAACAGGACACTTCACCAACCACCAGCTGTCACCATCTAGTTAGCATCAAGTTGTTTTTTTTTTTTTGTAACGATAGTTAGCATCAAGTTGACTTGGTAAACCTTATGAAAGTTTACTCACATCGTTTTTTGAATGTCAATTATAACCAGTTTACTGAATATAACAAGTTGTCAAGGTAGATCATAAAATGGATTTCCGTATATCTGATGATCCAATGTAGGCTTTTCCAGCTAGTTGTTTCATTGTTGAAGGACAAGCGATGGTCAAGAAATTCTAAGTGAATTTGTTAACTAACTATGCTAATTGGTCAATTAACCTTAAATTATTAATAGAAAGGGGAAGGAATCAAGTTGCTGATTGGGCTGCATAAAGAAAGGTTGTAATGCTATTGAACATTGTTATTTGGGATACGTTTGATAGCCTTCCTAGCGAGTTGAGCGACCCACTGCACTTTAATACTTTGGAATATACTTTCTTAAAAAAATCCTAATTCTTTTCATCTTGAGGGTTTCATGATTGATTTTTGTTGGAAAGCATTTTGGATCAAATGCTCTCAAAAGCATTCTAACATCTCTCTCTCTCTCTCTCTCTCTATATATATATATATATATATATGATATAATAATTAGAATATAATATTATGAACATAATCATATTATAATTATATTATATTATATAATATATAATATATAATTTTAATATAATAATATATACTTATTTATGTATAATACATGTGCTTGCTAAAAATACCAAGTATAGGATATTTAATTAAATCTTAAATAATTCAAAATGAAATAATTATTAAGTTGTTGAAAAATAGTTTTATGGTAAAGAAGTAACAATCCATGGTCTTACTCAAAAAAGTTAGTCCGAAGATATTTTTTAGGTTGCTTGACATCATCAAAGTGTCTGAGATTTATTCAGTGTATAACTTGTATGGGATGAAACACATTCCTGCATGGATCAAATATTTGTATGCTAATGCATAAAAATATTACAAATGATTGTGATACACATTATACACCTGGTAAACTATTAACCAATCAACATCGCATAATCAAATATAGAAAGCAACTGAGCGCCACGTTACATGCATGGTTGTTGTTGGTTTGCTGGCTGTTGCTAGCTAGCAGCTGGCTGATCATGTGGGTGAAAAAAGCCACCAAGATATTCTTCTCTAAGGACTTTAGAGTTGATGGAAGATTGGAGGAAACCTTCTTGACAAGATAAACAAGAGGCCCCAGCATCCTGTGGACAAGTCAACTATGGCTTTAGTCCCACAACTACTAGACGTACGTATGCATGAAACTATGAAACAAGTTAGCATCACATCTCACCAACCCCTACCCCCTCTCCATGGATAGGAGCAAGCCGTTGAGTTCTCAAGTTGACAGGTTGGACCGACCAGTGACGTCAACAAGAGATCATTACGATGTAATAACTATATTTTTATTTTCAAAAAATAAAGAAAAAAATAAGAAAAAAATAAGAAAATTTTCATTAATGGGAAAAGATAGCAATATGGTGATACATTACCTCTTCATGGAGATATATCTTGATTATTTTCCTAAAAGGATTCTATCTTATTTTCATCCAAATCACTCCTAGTCTTGCATCATTGAAGTGTTGCAAGCAAGGTTCACCATACCGATACCGAATCCGGTACCGGTGAAATTTTGTTTTATGTTGGTATGCAGTTCGGTACGGTATGATAATATCGGTACGTTTCGGTATGGCATATCGGTACAAGATTGATACGGTACGATACGGATGGTACGGAATAGTACGGAGCGGTATCGTATTCCATGGTTGCAAGAAATAGGAGACACTAAGAAATCAAGCAAATACAAGATGAAGAGAAGTAGAAAACAAAGAAAGGACTACCTAATGATCTTCCCGATGTGCTCGGGGAGCATGCACTCCTTCTGGGCCTCAATGAAGCCGAACTTGCTCGTCCTCATACCTCTTGGAGTTAAGCTTGGTGCCACTTCTTAGCCTTCTCCATCAAGTATACCTCCAGCTCCACCAGATAGCCATATGTTATAGGAGGGCTGCGTACTATCGAGGCAGAGGGATGCCTGATGCTCTGGTGGTCCTAGGTGGCATCTCCAGCAACAACGACAATGGCATCTTAGATGATGATGATCACTGTTTGCTATTCCACATCTCTTTGTTCTTCTACTTCTCTCCCTCTATACTATAATTAGGAGTCGATGGAGAAGAGATCTGGTGCTCTATCTCTATTTCTGGAAAGGCTGCTATAGGATTTGGAATGGAAGTGGGGATAGGGGATTGGAAGAGAATGGGTAGGGAGCAAGGGTTTTTTCATCTTTGGTTCTTCTCAGAGCAAATGGTAAAGAGCATGGGGGAAGCAATGAAGAAGTATCGAAGGGGAAGGGAGGTAGGGATTCCTTGAGCATTGAAGTGGTGCCCTACAAGGGGAGCTGATATGGTATGAGTTGGGTGAATTGTGTGTTATGGTCCTATTATTAGGGTTGGCATGGCAATATGGAGAAAGATGAGACTAGATGTTGCTATGCAATCCAAGAGGGGGGTGAATTGAGTTCTAAAAATTTAAATTAACTTACAACTATGAGGATTAATGAGCAGGATAATATGAAGATGAAAAATTATGCAAAGGCGTAAGAAGTTGAATGGACAAGAAG
>KE505042.1:13595-27932 GCA_000441515.1 Elaeis oleifera | reverse complement strand
TCTGATTTGATTAAAATTTTATTGAGCCTAATTAAGCCTAATTTAGTTAGATTTAAATTAGTCTAATTGGGCCTAACTTATTTGGTTCAATTAGGTTGGTTTAATAAGAAACCACCTTGACCCAATCTCCATGTGCCACCTCACTTCCATTGCACCCATTTGTATTCATGAGAAGAAACTTCTCATGAATTATTTTCTCACGTCAAGCCCTCTCCACGTCCCATTTTAATATGCCAAATGAATGGATAAGAATGATTGGTTAGCCATTCAAATTCGAATAAAGTTTGAATTTGAATGGGCAATCAATCTTTGCGCCTTATCTCTTTTTTTACGCCTCATTTATTACATGAGAAAATATTTCTCATGAAATCACTCCCTCCTCTTCTCACGCCTTTAGTGGATAAGGGATGAGTTGGTGTCTATTTGAATTCAAAATTTGATTTGAATTCAAATGTGCAATTACTCATCTTTATCCTTTCATTTGGATAAGACATTTGATGTTGTTATAAAAGGAGGAGAAGAGTAGGGCGTGTGGAAGAAGATTTTTTGGAGAGAAGTTTTGGGGCGTGAGGAAGACTTGTGCATGAGAAGGAAGTCCATATCCTTCCAAGAGAAAAAGAAAGAAAAGAAGAAAAATGGGTGCAAGGTTCCGGTGAGTTTCTTAGAGTTTTAGCCTGGGGTTCAGGAAGTGAGAAGGTGAGCTACGAATGTCGTGAGCCCACAAAATCTCAGAAAGATCTTCAACATCCTCTCAAGCACATCTGCTGACGATCCGGAGCATCCAAAAAATCGACAGACATCGATCGAAGGAGTTCGATCAGCATCGACCGTCAAAAAGACTCTACAATGAGCTAGCACTCGTGAGGAGTCGATCAGACCGAAAACTTCGTGTGGATGATCCGCAGAGGTCAGACACACTGTGTGGCTGCGTCGCGATGATCAGACTCTCCCGACGGTGATCAGATTGCGGCGATCTACTATCCGCACAAAGGTATTGTGTCCTGAACACATTACAGTAAAGTATTTACTGTTCAAATTCAAATTTCAAATTTAAATGCATGCATGCTATATATCATATTTAGATCCTAGTATAGGATAAATTTTATTAATTAATTAGATTAATTAATAATTTTCACTGTAAAATAGTGATTTTGAAAAGTTTTAAAATTATCATTTTACCCCTGCACTGAATTTCGCAAGAAAAAGATTAAGAGCCCTAATCAGAGTAGTTTCTTAACTACCACGATCCGGATTCTTATCATCTTCTTGAATTTTTCTCACAAATTTAATATTTATTTTTCTCATTCCATTCATATTTTTTTTTGCATTTACTCGTGAGCATGTTTAATTTCTGCTATCTGTTTATGAAATTCTCTATTGCTAGTTGTTTACTGATCTCTCGAATTACATTCGTCTGTATCATTTAAATTGATCTCGCTTTAGTCTCGTATCAATCAATCACGTCTCCTGAGCAGAGTATAGGCAACTATACTGTCTGTCCTGAAATAATGAGCCCCTGGCTAGATGTGATTTGTTGTTGATGAACAAAAGAGAGCTTGATCATGAGGTTTGATTTTTTTTTCTCTCTTCTTTAGGGTTGTCCCGCATCATTTTCATTAGCTTGAATGTTTGCCTCCTATTCTCAATGTTGTTGGGCCGGTGGACTATGTTCCTTTGTTGTAGCTCTTGGTTGGGTTCTTATACTGAGGTCTCCATTCCCATCCCAAAGCAGTTCGGTTATAAGAGTTCTGCTCACTAAATCTTCAATCAGTTGGATTTTTGGATGGCTAGCATTCGAGTGATCAGGCTAGACAAATCTCCTTCCATCCGAGCCTAGGTTTTGGTAGATTTTTCGTTGACTCTTAGCTAGTAGAACAAAAGTCCTAGTCAATTTTGGGAGGATCGGGAGTTCGGGTCGTCGGGTGCACTTCTTAACCTTGTAGGCTCATACGATAGAGGTTCTAGTCACTCTTAGGTTGTTTCGAGAAGGAACAGAGGTTCGGATCTCCGTATTGGTTTCCTAGTTGCATAGACTCGTATAATAGAGGTCTCAATCAATTTTGTTGTCTCTACCTTTAAGGTTGGCGGTCTTTGAGAGATGTGTTTGGCTTGTAACGCATTATAAGATAGCATTTAGAAGATTAAAAGATGAGTTCATTGATTGTTAGTAATAAATGTATAAGACTTGATGTACAATTCTAAATGGTAGTAAACACAAATTCTAGGGGGTCACGGAAGAGGAGTCGGCTACTGAGGTATTCGTGGATGTGTCGATGATGAGATCATTATTGAAGATGCTCAGATCCAATAAAAAAAAGATGGATTATGTTCTCATTCTCTCCAACAGTACCAATCTTTTGGTGCCTAAACCTAACCTAATAAAGTTACGTGAGTTGAACTATAGTTGGTTTGCTTGGAGTGAAAGTTCGGCTTGCACAAAGAGATGATCATAGAACCGATCTTACCAGGGACCCTCCAATTAGATAGAGCTTTAGGGGAACAGAGTAGAGAAAAGAAGATACGAAGAAAGTACAAGCTATGAGATTTGGTCGATTAGATAAATTCAATCTATTAACCAGCCCTTTTATATAGAAATGATGGTATGGTTCTCTTGTACTTGAGCTCTAAGATCAGTGGACAAGTTGTGGCCGTCCACCCGGCCCATATCTGTGCCTCTTAACGGTACAGAGTTGTAACAGCTCCTTCTGATTCACCCCGGTCTTAAATGAGCTTGCCATGTTTCATACTATTATTGGGCAGTAGATCCAAGCAGTAAAGGCAGCTGGACGTCGAATTCAGGGCATATTGCCAAGGCATATCATTATTCCCCAACATGGCTCTTGGTAAATGGCTTGCCTCCCACATGACACATCATTCCTACATGGGTAGAAGCATAATTCCACTCATATGACATGTGACCATTTTCATGCTCCTACCATCTATATACTCGTTCTTTTATACACTGTTAATTACTTGAACCAACGTTGTCGTCAACATCCATCCAAAGAGGATGCATAATCTCATTTTTTTGAACCATACTCCGGATTTAAATCCTGACTTCTAAAAGGTAAGCCCTTGGGAGTGAGGAAAAGGGTATAGAATTTGACAGGCCTTAACAATCCACTAAAAAAAAAAAAGAAGTATAAGATGTATTTGTGCAAACTTCTTTGACTTACATGATTTGAAAATGAGTAATTTCCTTTGTAACTATGGATAAATTTCTTTCTTTATAAAAAAAAAAGAAAATTACTTTCAAACTGACAAGGTGCAATTGGCTCAGTATATTGGATGCATGAATCCAGCTCCTAATCCAAGCACATTGTGTCCAGCCCGTAACCTTTAGCATTCCGCCCGTGACTGGTATATGCTATAAAGAATCGCTGGTCCAGAAAGGACCGGGTTCGTCTTCTAAATCATTCCTAATGAAGATGATGGATGACTTGGTACCCAAAAAAAGAAGAAGAAGATGATATTATACCAAAAAAAATAAAAATGAAGATGAAAGACGATTGGACTCAGACAGTCTACCTGCCGGTCCCTAATTTGCCGAGACTTATTCTGCTAGACACATAGCTTCTAAGAAAAAGAAATATCACAAATCTAATATATATATTATAAAACAGGAGATAAAAATTATTTTTTTGATATTTGAGATTATCCATATAACTAATTTTTTTTTATGCCATGTGCCCTCTTACCTAACAATCTTTTAAGCATTAAATTCAAGCTTTAAATTAATAAAAAATTATATTAAATTTTATTTATATAAATTAAATTTTATTATTAGTGTATGATATTTTTATATTTTCAGAATTAAAAATTATTTATATAAATAATTGAAATATATAATAATATTAAAATTTAATAAATATTATTTTATTATTTATATATAATTTTTTTTGAACATGATTCGAGTTTAGAATCCGTGTACAACGCACCGGTTCAAACTAGTACCAGTGTAAAACGTAAGCCCCACGGATCCGGTGCGGTGGGCGGACGGGACCACAGACGACAGTACATTCAACGTAAGACCCCATAAAGTTTGATGAAGTGGACGTCTGAAAACATGATTAGCGGCAATAGATATGGCATCCAAGGCTTGCTTCCCACAACTAACAAAGTTGGAAAAGTCCATAGATCTCGAGCATGCTTAATTTCATGCGTAACACTGTATACTTCATAAGAATTGGGACATGTGCTTGGGTTTAAACTAATGACCCTAACCCATGGGGCCAACAGAAAACCATCACACGTGTCAACTGGCCATGCGCCGCTTACTACGTTCTACCTGTTTGGTGACAACTATCTCATCTGAAGCATTACCTACTACAAGGGCAGAAATTTCGAAACATCAGCATCGAGAGCACCATGCTGGGGATTACTTGCTTTGCCTCCCTCTATATATAGGCCTGAAAGTCTTTTGAGCCATCAACCACAGATTGCATCCTCTCCTATAGTTATTGACTTCAAAGGCTTGTGAGTCATAAACCACCCTGCATATACGCTCCTTAAGCTCTTGCAACCATGAGGTTCTCAGTGGCCAGAACTTCCCAGTCCCTCGTCGGTCCATGCGAACCGACACCATCAGGTACACTCTATCTGTCGATCATCGACCGTGTGCCTGGACTGAGGCACATGGTAAGGTCGCTGCATGTGTTCAAGCATGGGCAGGAGCCAGCCAAGGTCATAAGGGAAGCACTGTCCAAGGCACTAGTCAAGTACTACCCTTTCGCCGGACGGTTCATCAACTCAGAACACGGCGATGTTCGCATCGCTTGCACCGGCGAGGGGCTTGGTTTGTCGAGGCCACTGCAAATTGTAGCCTTGAAGATGTCAAGTACCTCGACCACCCCTCATGATCTCTAAAGATGAGCTCCTCCCCGAGCCTAGCCTGGAGCTAGACCCCCTTGATCTGCCAGTGATGATGCAGGTATAACGTCATAACCCTCATACTATTCTATGCTGCAGTGAAAATGGTTTAGGTTGCTTTTGTGGTAAAATGGTGTCTAAAATACTAGCAAAACTTGGCTAACGGTGTCTAAAATCCACCCGCGGCACATGTGTCATCTCAGTCGCACGAGGCAACGCACTAATCACCACCAGCCGACTTAACTGAGATATTAAATGCTTGAGAAGAACAGGTATCTCATTCCAGAAAGTTAAACAGCTGATTTGTAGCTTCTTATTCGTCTCTTCACCATGCTGAATGGCAAAATCGAGGATCCAAAAGTTATATATGTCACTTTTTTTGGCCCAGGAGATTCACATGTCATATGTCAACTTAACTGCACAGCAGTTAATAAGAAGCTATGACGGAGTACTGTTCAAAAGGGTGATATTCTTTCAAACAAATATCCATAGATAGATATGGTGACAACATAGGCCAGCAGTTTATAGGGCCATAAAGCTGTAGGCAGTTTTCATAGTATTTTTCTCGTGAAAAATACAAAACTTATACCAATGACACTCACAGCCGACCAATACCAACCAAGAATATTGGCAAAGTGATCCCGCTTGGATAAATGTTCGTGGGCCTCGGTGGTTGCTTCTGCATTAAAGGTGCTTAATTGTGAACTGACTTTAAAGATATTTTAATTTATAGGTACTTGTGGCCTCTAGTGGATTATTTTCTAGGTACTTGTGGAGTGACTTTGAAGATAATTTTAGACAAAGATAATCTTTAGGGACCTTGAAGATAATTTGAGACAAAAGTTATCCAAAGATTACTGTTGTATTCAAAACAGGATCGTAAACCTAACGCGTCTTTTCAGAAAGCAGCCCACAGCATTAGAACGACCGGAAAGTCAATTGTTATTTTAACTTAGAGCCCAGAGGTTTCAAGGACATTTTCCGCCTGATCATGCCTCGTCGGTCCTCGGACTTGGACCAGTAGGGTTTTTCTTTTTTTGTCTCAATTTTTTTAAAATTAGAAAGGACTTGGACAAGGGACAAGTGGCAGAGAGATAGCTCCCTCAACCCGGAGAGGACAAGGAAGCGTTAGGTAGGGATTTGGATAATATATTTGTGATGCTTGTGGAATTTGAGGGCAACGTCACCCTTAAGCGCATGTTATCTTTAGGGTCACGAGAAAACAAGACATGCATCCGTAAGGTGCAAATATATGCAAACGTTACATCAATATGCTGGATTCAACGGTTGAAATGTCTATTTGACTGCCAGGGTGAAAGCAAATGGCTACAGCAGCCCTCCGTTCTTTTGAGTTTACTTGATTTTATTTTTTAGTGTCATTGATGTTGTCCCAATCATAAATGAATGGACAATAGCAATTGACATGAAGGAAGGGAAGAAAAAAAGGAGTAGGGCAGATGGATCATCTTGTTGCTTTGGTTCCTAAACCTAGACTAATCTCCAACACAAGTAGATGCATGATATCAACCCAAACTCACTCAGTAAATGAATCAAATCTTGCTCTAAATCTTTGTGTTCTGAGCCAAGAGATGGTATTTCTATGTCGAGTTATGCAAACAATCTGATACCTCCGAAGTCATAACTCCAATTCCCAATCTCAGGTTACAGAATTCACCTGTGGCGGTTTCGTGGTTGGCCTCATCTCTGTCCACACCATCGCCGACGGCCTCGGTGCAGCACAGTTCGTCGATGCCATCGGAGAATTTGCTCGCAACCTCGCCAAGCCCACCGTCGACCCAGTCTGGTCCCGGGAACTCATCCCCAACCCACCCCAGCTCCCTCCTGGATCCCCACCAGTCTTAGCCTCCTACAAGCTCCTGTACTCCACAATGGACATCACCTCGGACCGCATCAACCACGTCAAAACTGAGTACTTCGATCAGACCGGCCAGCGATGCTCCGCCTTCGATGTATCTATAGCCAAGACCTGGCAGGCTCGCACCGGGCCATCAATTTGGACCCAGACGTCGACGTCCATGTCTGCTTCTTCGCCAGTATTCGCCACTTGTTGAACCAAGTATTGCCTGCAGAAGGTGTTGGCTACTATGGCAACTGCTTCTATCCAGTGACTGCCACCGCCCCTAGCGGTAAAGTAGCATCGGCCGAGCTCGTCGGAGTCGTGAAGATGATCAGGGATGCTAAGGCTAGGCTGCCTGCCGACTTAGCCAAGTGGGTAGTCGGGGATTTCAAAGAGGATCCTTATGAGCTGTCGTTCACATACAACTCGTTGTTCGTCTCGGACTGGACCCGGCTGGGCTTCCTTGAGGTCGACTATGGCTGGGGGATGCCCATCCATGTGATACCTTATGCTTACCATGCGTTCATGGCGGTGGCCATCATTGGAGCACCACCGAAGCCCCAGAAAGGTGCTAGGTTGATGACGCAGTGCGTCGAGAAGGAGCACTTGGAAGCCTTCCAAGATGAGATGAAAACCTTCTAAAGCTCGAATAAGGAGAATCCTCAGCAAGGAATAAGGTGCCTTCCATCAAGAAGATGTTGTTGTAAGTGTAACATGTGGAATCAAAATAGTATTTGGACGCGATTGGAGAGCTCTGCCCCCGCAGAGCCTCTGTTTTAATAGTGTTATAAAATAGTAAGATATGTACTTGAGTCCAAATTAAATATCATTTTAGTTACAATGCAATTGCAGTGAGATGTGTAATTAAATAGTATTTCTACTACGGCAGATGGTGAGCACTAATGTATGTACTAGCATGGGATCCACGCAATGCGGTGGAGCCAAAAAAAATATGAATTAAATAATTCAAATATTATAAATCTTTTTGAGATAAAAATTATGGTATATAATTATGTCTTAGGAATCTACTTGAATGCTAATATTCCCTGGATATCAGTTCTTTACTTGTGCGCTGTAGAAATGAAAAGTATATGTTGGATTACCGTCTTATAGAATTATCAATATATACTACTTTATGACAAAACATTATCATAATAAAAAAAGTTTCAAAGTTAAATTACCTGGTGTGGATTTTTTTTTTTTGCTAGCGGTGCCGACAACGATTATCTGGATGAGAAATACAGATTATTCTTAGTTTCGTCAAAAAGTAGTCAGCCGCTAGTAAAATATTTGTAGTAAAAGTTTGATGTCGGATTGTATCGAACGATATTTTTGTAAGAGTATCTTCTCTAAAAGGCTCAGAACGGATTTGTTTTTCAGGAGTTGTAATTACTCTTTCTTCAGCAACCTGTGATGACGAGGATCCAATGCTGGAAGCTTGCTGTCATACCCAAATCTAACTTCCGGATCTGCCACGCTACATGGCTGCACACTCTCTAGAACAATGCCATAGAGAATATGTGATATCTTAAAATTCATTGCAATCCTTAAATTTCATGAACACTAACAATCTCAATTCAAAATAAATATTTATATTAACAAATGACAAAATTTATTTAATTTATAAACATAAATCATCCAACTATTATTGATGATGCTCTATCTAGTCGATCTTTTTAACCATGATCCCAACCATAACTAAGTACATATATCCTATAGCTCCTTTGTACTCCCAACCAAAGAGTTCAGAGAGTTCATTGGTGACTTGGGTCTAATTGATCTTGGTTATATTGGACCTAGATTTACATAGTGCAACAATCAATAAGGGGCGGCTAGGTTTGGGAGAGGATTGATCAGGCATTAGCCACCAACGACTAGTTTCAATACTTTTTAGGATACTAGGTTCAGCACCTTTCGAGGATTGTATCAAATCACTGCCTGCTTCTCATCACTACTGATGGCCTGCACATGCCTAGAGCTTCGTTCAGATTTGAGAAGTTCTGGACTTTTTATCCAAGATCGTGGGACTGATTAGGTAGGTGTAAAGGATACCGGTCCATGATGATGCAAGATATCGGATGATCTAGAGGCTTGAACTGGTGAGGTGTAGGCTCCTTTGATGGAACCATCTTGAGATTGATGATATCTTCAATGGATCAAGGGATTGGAGGTGGACATCGTAGAGCTCCAAGTAAGAGAGGATCAGGAGGGGGGCCTCTGAGAGTCTGAGTTGAGGGAGCTTCGTCATAAGCTTTCCATGTACCACTCTTTACTAAGATAACAAAAGACGCTATAGAGGAAAAAATTCAGAGTTTAGTGGATCAAGGAGGATGATTGGAATACTAGATTCTTTCACCAGTTGATGATGATCTGAAGGTCTATCGATCGCATCAAGCAGTTGAGGGAGAGTGACGGTAGAATGGTGTGGAGGATAGTGATGAGATCAGGGATAGATACTCTAGTTCTTCAAATCGCATTATATTGTGCCATTAGGTAGGGATGCCCTCTTTCAGGGGTCCCAACCTATGAGCCACATCTCTAATGAGGAGACTAAGGCCCTAACTCACCTAGTCTCTACTAAGGAGGTGAGAGGGGCACTCTAGTCTCTTGAGGAGGACAAGGCCCTAGGGTCGGATGGATTCTCCCCTCTTTTCTCCACCAATACTGACCTATTATTATGGGGGGGGTTGTGGAGGTGGCATAGATGGTTTTTGAGTCCAGAGGTATTTCAGAGGAGTGAAAAAAGACACTAATCACTTTCATCTTGAAGAGACCTGATGTGTTTGTCCTGGGGTGCTTTAAACCGATCAACCTTTGCACCACTCTCTATAAAAGTATATACTAGGGTCCTAGTCGGACAGCAGAAGCTAAATATTCTTCGCCTGATTAGGTTGGAGCAGAGTGCTTTTATCCATGATGACCGCTACATCACCTATAATATCTTGCTCCCCCAAGAGTTCATGCATGATCTGTGGCATATCCCTGTTCGTCAGAGCCAAATGACAATCATGTTGGACATGGAGCAGGCTTATCACTGGATGAGCTGGCATTTCTTCATTGGACACTATAGGATTCGACTTCCAGGATAAGTGGATTGACTAGGTCATGGACTGTGTGGAGACCTCGAGTTTTGCTATCTTGATCAATGGCACTCAGATAGATTTCCTACACTTGGTGGGCAAGTTTTGCCAAGGGTGCCCTCTCTCCCTCTACCTATTTATTTTGTGTGCTGATGCTCTATCCCGTACTTTGTGGGTGGCGGTTCAGGGATTAAGCTGGAGTCCGATTGGCCTACCCATAGGATTTAGCTGCTGTCACACTTTCTTTTATAGATGACTGCTTGCTCATTGGTCGGACATCGGTTCGAAATGCGAGGTGCTTTGTAACTATATTGAGGCCTACTGTTGGGCTTTTGGCTAGCTTGTGAACTTGCAAAAGTTTGTGGTCACCTTCAGCCCCAAGACTAAGGTTCAAGTAAAGTAGACGATTTGGGACAGGTTGGGGACCCCGGAGCAGACTGGGGTCTTGATCTATTTGGGGATTCCTATCATGGAGCAGAGACTTTGGAGGGTCGATTGTAGGCACATGGAGTGGTGGGTATGGGATTGCCTCGAGGGCTAACAAGCCAACACCCTCTCCATGATGGGTAAGACTACCCTTGTGAGATCGATCTAAGTTCCATTTCGTTCTACCTCTTGGTGAACATTATTGTGCCAAGCTCTTGTCTTGAGGGCCTGAAGCAGTAGTTCAAAAATTTTCTATAGGGCTCAAGGTGAAATAATAATATCCTATAAGCCAATCAAAATTTATATTTTAATAAATTTTCTTTTAATCTTCCTGACTCAAGTACTTGACATTTTATGGATAAATAAAGGTATTTATATTTTATCATATGCTGCATCTATTAAGATTATGATGAACTTCATAGATTAAGGCAATGATTTTAGGACTATGATGAGATAATATTAGTGAGACCTAAAACTCTAAAATCTTAATTTAGAATATTTTAGTCAATAGATTATTGAGTTGGAGATCAATATCTTCGATAAGACTGGCACATTTTATGTATACTCAAAGAAGAGGATGATTAATCTCACAATCACTTGTGTGGAGACACTAATACAAAGATATGGATATTTATTAGAGAACGAGTTTACTGAATTGATCCATCTTAAGAACATCTTATGGAGTCTTACTTACTTGTCAGAAGATGTTTCTCTTAGTGGGAGTTGTTCAAATTATCTTTTGACCTGAGACTACCATAGAACCTTATATATATGAATCCATATTTGGTTCATACTTATTCATGACTCAGTCATCTATGAGGTGTTCTGGTTATGGTGGATTGTGTATAGAGATTGTGAGTCAGTCAACATGAAATTGATCACTCCTAGTAAGAAGAGATCGCATTGTACTTACTCCAATCATATGATGATTCAAGGAGACTTTGATCAAAGTAAATAAAATTAGAAATTTTTTAATATTTTATTAATCGAATCATCATTATAAAATTAAGAGAAATATAAATATGAAATCGGATTTGACATGATTTCATATTTATAGTCATATTTGGGAAGCAGTATGATTGCAGGATTGAATTGCATAGTAACTTGACATTGAAGGATATTTTTGATATTTCTATAAAAAATTATATCTTTCAGATAGATATGATACATTGCTAGATGTCAATCTTATCTTATAGATTTAATCAAATTAAAGAGTTTAATTCGATCGTCAATTAAAAAAGATTCTAATTATTGAATTTAGATTAGCACAGTTTGGACCTAAATCGATTAGAAAAGATTCTAATCAAATCAGATCAACTTGTATCCAGACCTACTGCTGGCTAGACGTAGAATGCAACGGGTCATACATATAGAGAATTAATCAAGAATCTAATTAGATTAGATTATATTTGCAGGATAAATATGCTAGCACATGTTGCAAATCCTAGCTCCTAAATTCGAATCAAATTCGATTTGATTCTTAATTTGGGCTAATTAAACATGATTAGACTTAAGTTTTAAATTGGTTTGGATTGGATTAACCCTTGGCTGGTTGAGCCAAGGGGATTAGCACCTAAAAATAGCCTCTCCATGCACCAAAGATTCTCTCTCTTTGGCGCGTGGGGAATTCCTTCTTTCTTAGAGCATGTTTTTTGTGCGCCACATGGGATGTGGCATTCTCCCTAGCCCTTATCCATTTTGATTTCACGCTAATCTCCTTTTAGGCGTGGACTTCTGGTCAGCCATATTGTGGTTGGTTGAGTGGATAAGTTTGAAATCAAATGAAATTTGATTTATCCTAGTTGCCCCCCTTATCCTTGGTGCCACTTGGACTAAGAGTCCAAGTGGTTATGGGGTCTCATTAATCTCCCGTGCCTTATTATTCTCCATGCCAAACATGGTTTGGCACAATCTATGTTGGCCATTGGACAGCCATCAGATAGAATTCTATTTGTTGGATAGAGTGGGCACCCTAATGAAACCTTGCGACACTTCGAAAAAACTTTAAGAATTAATTATGCTCCGAAGAGTCCTTCTGTGAGAAGGCATCTCTTCAAATTAATTTTCGATGTTTATCCACATATCATGAGATATTACTGAGGGGCGTGAGATAAATAGAATGGGCATGAGATGTCCATTGGATGGGCATGAGATGTGTGAATAAGCATCCGCACGCAACCTACAAATAGGTGGCACGCCCGAGGTCAAATGCATTCAATCTCGATCTCTTCTTTCTTACAACCTCTCCATTATTGTCCTAATAGTTTTCTTCCTTCTCTTGTTAAGACAAGATCCTCTTAAGGGCAAGAAGTCTACTTTAGGACAAGGGCTTAGGAAGAGAACTAGGCGAGACAAAGAGAAAGAAGAAAGAGAGGGAGAAGGCTAGGAAGAGGAAAGGAAGGCCAAGCTTTAAGACAGTGTTGTGCTGCCCAAAAAAATTTTTTGGAAAAAAATTCTGCAAGAAGAATCAATTTTGAGGAGTGAGAGTCTTGAACCCAACTCCCATGTGGATCAACATTGGAGGGCGAATATTTCGGTGCCTAGTGGAAACTCTGCCAAAATTTGGATTTAGCATTATAGGTATTCTTCTATACCCGCTATAATGGTGTGCAAATATTGTATATGATTATTAATCATCAAGGTGATCCTGGTTTAGGGTTTGATGGTTAGAATTTATAATGAATTATTTTGAAATCTATGCTTCTGCTGCACCATCAGAACCTTACAGTAGTATCAGAGCAGATCTTGTTTGGTTCAGTCATATGCTCATAGTGTTGAATTAAAGTATGCTATAAATTATGCCATGTCAATAATCTTGGTATGATTATATATTCATATGATTTGATATGAATTGATGCATATATAATAGAATCATAGATTTAATTGATATGCAGTTGAATTTTATATGTTCATATTAGGATGTGCATGAGACCAGAAAAGCCATCATAAAAAATTATATTAAGTTATAGTGACAGCAACTATGGGCTAATCAATTCTTAATCAATTGATCAATTGGTGTCTAGACAGGTGCTAAAGATGGTTACTTAATTAGGACCATTATGAAAGAATGGAGAGCCTCTCACCTACTTACCTAGCCAATTTGGTTAGGTAATCTTGAAATTAAAAAATCTAATGTTGAAAGCACTACTCAGGGCTTTCCTTTATGCTAGGTCAATATTATGTCAAGAACCATAGTAGGTTTATTATGCAACCACAAGACTTGCTATGGAAACTGATATAATACAGTCTTGATGCATATAAGATGCTTACGATATATTTGAGTATATTGCTTTATTGTACAATCATAAGGACAGTAATATTCGAATTTGACTGTATAGAAATGAAATATCTAACTTAACTAAGACATTATAGTTTGTTGTGCAACTACAAGGCTATTAATGTTTTAGAGGCCAAGATATAGTTGAGAATTGCATGAGATATAATTGAAAAGAGTTTCCTATCTTTGAACTCATAAAAATTTATTGTGCAACCACAAGATATTTATGAGGAATTAGAATCTCAACCCCACTAAGAAACTATTAAAATTTCATTCATCATAGAAGAGGATTATGATGTCCAATGATATAGTGAGAGGCACAATTAGACATAAGATCTTATTTAATTATATGTGCCATCATGAGTTGTCTGCTTATGTAATGTTCTTTATTTATGTAGATTAAATTCTATATGGCATTCTCATTATTATTGCATAAAATTTTAGGTTCCAACAAATTGATCAGTCCTAATTATCACTACAAAAAATCAAACTATTCATAATTGCCATCGCTAATAGTCATTTTACCGTCGCTAATAGTATTAGTGATGGCTTACCATCGCTAAAAATCTGACGAAGATAATCTCATTGCTAATTATCATTATTAGCGATGATAATTCTTCCATCACTAATAATAGTAATTAGCGATAAATACCATCGCTAATAATTTTATTTTTTAATTAAATATTAAAAATTATTAGCGATGGAAGTTATCATTGTTGCTAATAGTTTTTAAATTTTTAATTAAATTTAAAAAATATTAGCAACAGCAGAGCCATCGCTAATGCCATCGCTAATAGTTTTATTTTTAAAATTTATAATTAATATTT
>KE505041.1:603337-614295 GCA_000441515.1 Elaeis oleifera | reverse complement strand
CAAGGCTTAGAGCTGTCGAATCAAAAAGCTTTTTTATCCTTAGGAATCTCAATCAGCTGGGAGGCTTGGAGTGGCCAAATAGGGAAGCTAATTAAATGATGAGGTTTTGAGTTGAATGTTTATATATAAAGTTTAAATGATATATATATATATAGACTTAGATAAGATCGATCGAATTTGGGTTTAGATCAGATCAGATCGAATTTGGATAATGGGAGTCCTATATTGATGATCCAAGCTACTGGATGTGATTTACTATCTAAAAATTACTTGCACATCAAAAATTATATGATTTAGAGACCCTTAGCCTATACATCAAGTGATCAAAATATATATCTAATATAATTTAATTTAAGCTGTCTAATTTTTGACTACTTGATACATAAACTATAGGTCTCTAAATCATATGATTTTCTATGTATATGTAGTTTTGGGTAGTAGATTATATTCAATGGCTTGGATAATTAATGTAGGATTTCTATTGGATCCAAATCTGATCGATCTTATTCTAGCCTGGCTCATATATATATATATATATAATTAGGTTCAAGGCAGGATATACCATTATCCATACTCGACCTATATCCACTTTGGATATTTTTCTAAAATCTATATCCATTTGGGATTTTAATTGGATTGGATATCCAGTGGGTTGGATGAAATTGCCATCTCTATTAGTTGGTCAAGATAATGAAGCCTTGAGACAACTTTAATAAATTGTAGCCTAGCAATAGAAACAACCATTATGCAAGTAATACTAATATCTCTAAGTTAAGTCGATGATGACTAGGAGACCAATATCGACTGCTTTTCACTCCTCAATTGTCACAATCCTACCCAAAATCAATATCTTGATAAAGATGAGTATGATAGGTGGCATGACAAAATTGTCCACCTATTTGTAGAGAGCTTCTTTGGAAATCTAAACCTAGCACTTTTCTAGGATTGGCTTGCCTCCATTTATGAATATTTTGATTGCATCATCTCTCTAACTAGAAACAAGTCTAGTTTGTGAAGGCAAAGTTCAAAACCTAGCTTACATATGGCAGCCTATCATTGAAGACAACCAGACTCTTTGTGGAGAGACTCATTGCAGCAAGAGATTATATGAACACGAAAGTGGAGGATCTACATGCCTTTGGATTACATCCAAATACTCTACACTCATATACTCTAACTCAAAAAGGGTGTAATTTAACTCACAGAGACCCTAATGCTGGTGGCATAGATCGAAACCATAGGCAAAGCTCACTAAATGGCAAAGATTATGGTACACTACCAGTCCAAAGATTAAGGGTTGGCTTTTTAAAATAGAAGGTCAAGCCCACAATAGGAATTGGCAATGTCTAGGGGAGTGCACGATTAAAGTTGGGTCGATTTAGAGATATTTTAAAATTGAATTGACTTAAATCGATTTCTTAAAATTGAAATTGAAAGTGAATGGGACTATATGAAAATTGATCGAAACTAACCCATTCAGTTTGATTTATTGGGTTGAACTTGAGGAGGAAGTGGACGAGATAGAAGAGGTCGACAATGGTATGGAAAATGGTGTGCTACTGCAAATGAAGGGGTCAACCTAAAAGTCTATGGTTGGTCTTGTATCCAATGTGTCTCTACCATTAGAGGTGCATCAAAATCTATGGCTAGACTTGTATGATCAACGTCTATTGTTCCTTATGGAAGGACTCATCCGCTAGCTATACGTAGATCTAAAGTCTAAGACTATCAAAATTAATCTCGATAGATCTCTAGTGTGGAGAAAACTAGCTAGCTCATATGTAAATGATGGAACTCACCTAACAAAGTAACTAGTTAATAGGGCTGGCAAATTGATCCAATCCGTCAGGTATTCGACCCGACCCTATCCAAATGGGTAGGTTTTAGTCGATCTAATTAAAATCTGGGATGGGCATGGATTTTATAATAAATATCTGAAGTGGATTCAGGACGGATATAGATAATGATATGCCTCACCCCAATCTGACCCTAGCTGTCTTCTCCACCGCTCTCACCGAGGTCTTCACCCTCTCTCCACAAATCTTAGATTTCTCTGCTGCTCTCTTACCTCCTCTATGATGCTGGCCAACCCTTTGGGTCACTATGCACCGATGGCCGGCCTACAGCATGACCTCATGGACCTAGCCTCCCACCCGATAGAGACTCCTGAGGATGGAAGAACATAGGAGGTCAACCCTATTCAACTGCTCCAAGCCTCCTACCTGATCGAGACCCTTGAGAATGGACAACATAGAGGAAACATTAGGGGAAATGAATGATAAAAAAATTTAAAGGTAAAGACCTTTTCCACATAGCTCGATCATTTTTTCCTATTTCACTTCTTTTTTTAATCTCATTCTCTTTTTTGGAGATTTGTGATGGGAGGGAGGGCACCTAAGGGAGATTGGAGGGAAAGCATCTAAGGGAGATCGGTGTAAGCTTTTGAGAGCTTAATCTTGGTAGAAGCTGGAAGTAGAGGTTTTGAGAGCTCAATCTCAATAGAAACTAGAAGAGATTTTGGACATTTTTGTGAGACCCGACCAACCCAACCCGACCTGATCCCATGTGACCCAATTTGAGACAAGTGGGTATGTCCAATCCGATCCAATCACGGTCCGTCCTCTATTTACTTGACTCAATCTGACCCGAGATGGATATGGGTATAGATTTTTTATAACGAAACGGATATGAATATTGGTCAACCTGATATATACCTGACCTATTACCCTACCTACTAGCCAAAGCTTAGTTATGGAAGTACACCCTAAGCTTCATCAAATCCATGTCTCTCAAGTGTGCTATTGAGCTCAACATCCCAAATATTTTCGACAACCACAGCAAGCCCATCACCCTCTTTGAGCTTGCCACCTCTCTCTCCATTCTCCTATCCAAAACTCCAACCCTCAGAAGTCTCATCTGTCTGATTGTCCACTCCAACCTCTTTACGAGGTATTGAGCAAAGGAGGGGAGAAGACCAAAAGACAAGGGAGATCAAGGGAGAGAGTCATACTATATGAAACCAATTCCTTCAAGGATGGAGATCAAGAAAGCCTATTTCTTCAAATCAGCCTCCAAGCTCCTGGGAAAGGAGAGAAAGTGCTCATTATCTATGTCGTAAGGGGAGGATGAGGCAGTGATGATGGCCATAGGAGGAGGGGCGACAAGGGAGATCAAGGTGGGGGGTCATTTATTAGGGTTAGGGCTCGACCTTGGATGATTGGGGGCTCGTGGAGAGCTACAAGAGAGGTGGTGACTTCTAAAGAAAGAAGGTCGAGCAGTGAGGAGAGTAGGAAAGAGGTGAGAGCATGAAGAGGGCAGCTAGGCTTAAGGGGAATTGAACCAATAACCATCGCTTCATATATATCAGGGCTTGGGTGAGGGATGGCCATTGATGTGTGATTGGATGACTCAAAAATGTTAGGATTAAAATGGTTGAAGGGATCGGTTCCATTAAGTCCCACATCGACTATTTAAATAATAGTTTCTCACTCATCCATTCCTAGTAAGATAGTATATATGCAAGTCAGTTTGGTTAAGTTTTTTAAAAAAAATTAAACCAAGATTGAACTGATTTTTTTTGTTCTAAAATAAACTCTAAAATGAAACTAAACTGAACGTAAAAACTTGATCCAAGCCAAACAACAATTATAGATTTAGATCGATTTTGTAGTTTGGGTAGTTTCATTACATACATGCCATAACTAGTGATGATAACTCTAAATAAGGGTGAAGCACTTAATCCCAATCTTGAGAAATAGAAGACTCCAACCACTTTTAGCACACAAAAGTCAAAAGTTTGATGTCAAAAACATGCAAGGGACATGGGCTTATACTTATGTAGTTTCCTAGCAAAACATTAATTTACTTTCAACCAAGCAAAATTGAGATGTCGAAAGAAGAAGGATCTGATCAGTACAATAAAAAAAGACTACTAGCAACAAAAACTTCAATAATAAAAGAAATCTAATCAATGAAAGTACAATATTGGTGATGAAAATTAGCTTTGGTCATGCTACCAGAGTTAGTGCTTTATTTTATGACAAAAATTATTTTACCCTAAAATTATGTCACCAAATGTTTAGCACCAGTTCTTATTATACAGAGGAAATTCTTTTTGTGACAATCTTTACTATATCACGATAATATTTATTTTCATTAAGATTTTATAATTTGCATGATGAAATGTCTTGGATCACTAAATATTTATGTTTTTGGCAACTTAAGGTTTTCATTATTATTGTTTCATTTCCAAGAACTAGAATTATCTATCATTGTTTTCATGACAAAATAGTAATGCAACCTATGATTACAAGACAATAAGGTTTCATCACCAATCTATTATCAGTGAATTTTCAGTGATGAAAATTATTTTCTTAGAAAAATTTTTTCACCATATGTATGGCACTGCCTTTGCAAAGTTTTGAGAAAAAATTCCATAAACATTTTTACTATATCATGACAAAAATTGTCATCATGACTAACAACCCATACAATTCATGACAAAATCTATTATGTCACTAAATGTTATCATGCTTATTATTTAAAAATATAAAGTTAATTATTTAGAATTGTCATTGATAACAATAAAATTTCATCATCAATGGTTTCATATTTGCTGATGAAGTTAATGTTTGTTATCAAATTATTGTGAAAATTTTTTAATAATAAAAATATATTCATATTGATCTCAAGGAATGATCTTGATGATTACAAATATTATAGCATAAAATTTGAACTAATACCTTTCAAAGTATCTTAAGAATGTTTTATAGGAATACAATACCTAAATTAGGCCTTGGATTCACTTAGAAGATTTTTGAACAAAGAAAGGTTGTTTGGAGTTGAATTTCTTGAAAAAGTTAAGTTCGGATCAATGAGTCAACTTATGGGCTGAAGGAGTCGACTCTGACACGTTCTGGCACAGGCACACAGCTCTAGCATGTAGGTAAGTTGACTCATTTATAAATCAAATCGAGTCTCTCAAAGGGATAGAAAGTAAATTTGGGAACAGACTACCGAGTCGACTCATGGAGTAGGCGAGTTGACTCGTGGAGCAGACGAGCTGACTCAAATTTGGTGAGCCAACTCTCTTAGAAAAAATAGAAGATAAATTTTGAAGATCTGTAGGTGAGTCGACTCATTAACTGGATGAGTTTACTCATGTACCATTTCAAGTCGACTCATGTGCTACCGAGTCGACTCTTGAGTGTCGACAGTTCAAATGGCTAGTTCTACGGTAAGGTCTATTCATCCAAATTTTTCTAATGGCTAGAATTCATCTACAGTGTCAAAGTTGGCTAGCATTGACTTCAAAATATATAAATCTTGATTGAATTTGAATCAAAAGTAAGAGAAATCAAGTGAGCATAAGAGAAAACTCATTTAAAGCTAGAAAAGCCCAATTTCAGCATTCATTATTTTCAAGATAGTTTAACTACTTCCAACCTAATTCTTCTTGAGATTTGTGAGAGCATTCAGGGAGATAAGGAAGAGCTTTAATTGCTAGTATTTAAGCCTACTTCAAGCAAGCTTCAAACAACAATAAATCTGCTCATCCAAGGAGCTTTCTTTTGTTCTACAATTTTTTACTCTAAATTTCTGTAACAAGTTTCAGTGGGACTGAAACTTGGGGTTAGGTTTGATCCAAACCTTTGAATTGGATTGGGAGCCTTTGGTAAGGCTTGTAAAGGTTTTAATTGGTTTCTTAGTAAAATCAATTGGATTATTTGTGATCTCAGTCAAAACAAACCAGCTATATGCATTAGAATATAATGGAATTCCCAAACTTGGGAGTAAATGTAAGTGCTTGGAGTACATCGACTCATGATAAATCTTACTTGTTTGTTTATGTGGCTTCCTCTTCACTACTTGCATAATATTTAGCTTGCAATACACTCTTTTCACTCAATTAAGTTTTGCAAAAATTACACATACTTGTTTAGATTTTTGAAAATCTAATTCACCCCCCTCTTGGATTGTCTAGCTAGACAATAAGTGGTATCTGAGCTTGGTACTCAGCTAGAATTTGATCTAACGATCAAAAGTAAAGATCATGATAACTCAATTGGATAGTTCATTTATCGAAGGGCAATCTATAAAGAGGCCACCGCTTTTCAATGGATCAAATTATACCAATTGAAAAGCTCGCATGTGCATCTTTATTCAAGCTCTTGATTATAATTTATGGAGTATCATAGTCAATGGGCTACATGCACCCACTATCATTGTCGATGGCATTGAAACTTCCAAATCAAAAAAGGATTGGGTTGAAATAGATAAAAAAATTAGTCTAATTAAATGCCAAGACAATAAATACCTTGTATTGTGCCTTGGATACTAATGAGTTTAACCAAATTTCCACTTATACTTTCATAAAAAAAATATGGGATGGACTTGAAGTGACACATGAAGACACAATCAAAAATTAATATGCTTGTGCACAAATACGAATTATTTAAAATGGATCCAAATGAAATAATCATTGACATATTCATACGCTTCACTAATATTATACATGGACTCAAAATCCTTAGTAAAGCTTACTCTAACAGTAATTTGGTAAGAAAAATTCTCAGATCATTGTCTAGGTCATGGGAAGCTAAAGTCACTATTATCCAAGAGGTAAAAGACTGGAACAAGCTACCATTTGAGGAGCTACTTGAATCCTTGATGATACATGACTAGCTATGAAGCAGTACAATAATGAAGATATTATGTAGGGTTTCAGTGCACATTTGGTGAGACAGTTGGTATCAGAGTGAGGTTGCAAGTTTGAAACCTGACAGGCCTCCAAAGTGTTAAAAAGAAATATCGCTGGGAGGGAAGGAATTATTATGCAAGGTTCTAGCACACATTCAATGAGATCCAGGGAGAGGTTGTTAGTCGAAGGAGACTCAGTGAGACTTTAGGAGAGGCTGGTAGCCGAAGGAGAATCGATGAGACTCTGAAAGAGGATGGTAGCTGAAGGGATTTGGTGAGATTCAGACTAGGATTGTTAATCGAAGGGAGGTTGATGTATTGACAATAATGATGGAAGTCAACAGGAAGGGTCGACTGGTGCGTGGTTGGTAAGATTAAATGTGTCTAACCATCCCATCTGTTGGTTGAGAGTGATCTAGCTTGATACGGATCAACTCAGATGTGAAGCCCCTGTACCTAGTGGATAAAGAGTAATAAACTCCACCTCCCAATGGGTATTGTCTTTGAAAAGTTGGTTAGGAGCTACGGTCCTAATAGAAGAGGATAGAAAGAAGAAGATAATAGCTCTAAAATTAGTGACAAACAATGAGAAAGATGAGGAGTCATCTGAAGAAGAAGAAAGGGATGAAGATATGGCTCCAATTATCAGAAAATTCAAAACGTTTATGGAGAGAAGAAAGTAAGGATTCAAGAAAAGATCCATGGTGAAGGGAGAACCAAGCAAGGAGAAGGAAAAGAAGGAAGCAGGCCCTTTGCTACAAGTGCAAGAAGTCAGGGTACTTCAAAGCTGACTGTCCTAACTTGAAGAAGAGCTATAAGGAGATCAAAAAGAAGGCAATAGTTGCCACATAGAGCGACAACAACAAATCTAGCTCCGATGAAGAGAATAAAAATGTAGTAAACTTATGTCTTATGGCACAAGACGATGAGGTAACATCTGAACTTGCCTTAGACTTTACATTTGATGAATTTCAAGATGCTTTTTATGATTTATTGGATGAATTCAGAAAAATAAGTCTTAAGAATAAGAGTTTGAAAATAAAGAATAAAGCATTATCTAAAGAAAAGAAAGAAATTATACAAAGTAGCAAACTTTTGATGGAAGAAAATAAATCCTTAAAGAAGGAAGTTGAAAAATTGAAACCATTGGTTGATAAATTTACATATAGTTCAGAAAATTACAAATAATTCTAAACAACCAAAAAGCCATTTATGACAAAGTCGGTATTGGTTTCAATCCTAATAAAAATAAAAGTTCTTAAAAAATTTCTTCACTAATTCATCATCATGACATACCACCTCACATGTTATATGCTTAAGTTGTGGTAGAGTAAGATACAAAGCATAGATATGTAACTTAAAAAATCTCATAGCAAAATAGTTTAGAAATTTAGGTTCCAAAAGGAATAATGATTATTGATCCTAAGGAATCTAAGAAAACTTGGGTACCTAAATTAGCTACTTGATTATTTTGCAGGAATGTCTTACAGTCAATAAAGCTAAAAAAAATGATATTTAGATAGGGACTGTTTAAAATATATGACGGATGATAAAGACCAATTTATCACTCTTGAAAGAAAGGAAGGTGGAGTAGTGACCTTTGGCAACAATGACAAAGAAAATCATTGAAATTGATAAAATTAGCATTACTTCTTCTACCTTCATTGAAATATATTGTTAGTAGATAGTTTAAATATAATTTACTTAATATAAGTTAATTTGTTATAAAGGATATAAAGTAACTTTTGAATCATCTATGTACATACTTTCTAATCCCTTTGATGAAAGTATAAAATTTATTAGACATAGGTGTGGCAACATTTATATGGTTGATCTTGATGAGATAGCCATGAAGAGTGGTCAATGTTTATTGTAATAGATACCAAATCAAAGATACTAGTTAGTTATGGCATCGTAGATTAGGATATACTAGCATGAATACTAATTCAAAGTTGATTGCTAAAGACTTAGTCGAAGGTTTGCCTAAATTGAGTTTTGAAAAGATATAATTTGTGATGCATGCCAATTTGAAAACAACTAAGGGGCTTTTAAAGCTAAAAATTTAGTTTCAACTTCTAAACCACTTGAATTGATTCACACGGATTTATTTGGACTTATTAGGACTACAAGCCTAGGAGAGAAGAGATATGGACTTGTGATCATAGATGATTTTTCATATTTTATTTATTTTGGTGCATAAAGATGAAGTATTTTTAGTATTTTAAAATTTATCAAAAATTTTAAACTGAAAAGAACTTAACTATTATTTGCATTCATAGACACCATGGCATCGAATTTGAAAACTAATACTTAAAAAATTTACGATGAAAATAGTATTAAATATAACTTTTCAGCATCAAGAACTTCATAACAAAATGAATTAGTTGAAAGAAGAAATAAGACTTTAGAAGAAATAGCCCATACTATATTGTATGAAGAAAATCTCTCAAAATATTATTGGGCTGAAGCTATTAACACGATATGTTATATTCTAAATAGAGTTCTAATTCGTCTAATTTTAAAGAAACTCCTTATGAGCTTTGGAAAGATAGAAATCAAATATTAGCTATTTTTATATTTTGAATGTCAATACTTTATTTAAATAATAAAAAAATAATTTAGATAAATTTGATACCAAGTCTGATGAGTGTATCTTTCTTGGATGCTTCACATCCAGCAAGGCTTAGAGAATCTTCAACAAACATATATTAGTTATTGAAGAATCTATACATATCATATTTGATGAAGCTAATGATTCTTCCTCGAGAAAGAAAGATTTTACTGATGATGATGCAAGGATTCTAGAAAATGGAATAAAAGAACTCAATTTGAAGGAGAAGCTGAATCCAAATGGAGAAGAAATAAAAGATGAAGAGAAAGAAAAGGGTCATGTGGAAAACATCAATAAGGAGCATCATAATTTACACAAGGAGTGGAAGGTTTTTGAATAAAGAAAAATTGTTTAGAGTTGAATTTCTTGAGAAAATCTAAGTTCAGACCAATGAGTCGACTCATGGGTTGAAAGAGATGACTCTGGCATGCCATGACACCAGCATGCAGCTCTGGCATGCAGGCGAGTCAACTAAATTATATTTAGTCGACTCTCTTAGAGGGACAGAAAGCAAATTTTGGAATAGACTATTGAGTTAACTCATGGAGAAGATGAGTTGAGTCGTGGAGCAGGTGAGCCGACTCAAATTTGGCGAGCTAGCTTTTTTAGGGAGAAATAGAAGATTGATTTTGAAGATCTATGGTGAGTCGACTCATTGACTAGATAAGTCAACTCATGTATCATTTTGAGTCGACTCATGTGCCATCCAGTCGACTCCTGATTGTTTAAAAGTTCGAACAGCTAGTTCTATACCAAGATTTGTTTCACCCAGAATTTCTTTCAATTATTAGAATTCATCTCCAATAGTCAAAATTGGATGGAATTGGCTTCAAAACATATAAATCTTGATGGGATTTAAATCAAAAGTAAGATAAATCAAGTGAGAACAAGAGAAAACTTATTCAAAGCTAGAAAAGCCTAATTTTAGCATTCATTATTTTCAAGAAAGTTCAACTACTTCCAACCTAATTTTTTTAAGATTTGTGAGGGTATTTAAAGAATAAAAAGAGCTTTAATTGCTAGCATTCAAGCCTACTTCGAGCAAGCCTCAATCGACAACAAATCTACTCATCTAAGGAGCTTTATTTTGTTATAAAATTTTCTTACTCTGAATTTTTGTGACAAGTTTCAGTGGGACTGAAACTTGGGGATAGGTCCGATCCAAATCTTTGAATTGGATTGGGAGCCTTAGGTAAAGCTTGTAAAGATTTTGATTGGTTGATCTGATAAAATTAATTAGGTTGTTTGTGATTCGAATTAAAACAAACTAGCTGTATTCATTAGAATAGAGTGAAATTTCTAAGTAAAGCTTGGAGAGTAGATGTAAGTACTTGAAGTATACCAAACCACTATAAATCTTACTGTATTTGTGTGTGTAGCTTCCTCTTCATTACTTGCATAACATTTTGCTTGCAATACACTTTCTTCACTCCATTAAGTTTTGCAAAAATTGCAAATATATACTTGTTTAGATTTTTGAAAACTCAATTCACCCCCTCTTGGGTTATCTAGTGTTGGGAATAGTGTTCCAAAGCCAATCGTTAGCCTGTTGACGGTTGTGCTCTTTGTTGTATTAGTACATGAATTATAAATTAATAAAATTATTTTGATATTTTTCATCACAAATTATTTCATCTTCTAATGAACT
>KE505041.1:577037-594140 GCA_000441515.1 Elaeis oleifera | reverse complement strand
AATTTAAAGCATGCTATGTTTATCATATTTAGATCCTTATATAGGGTAAATATATATTAATTAATCAGATTAATTAATATTTTCTGCTGTAAAATCATAATTTTGAAAAGTTTAAATTACCATTTTACCCCTGCACTAAAATTTCCACATCTAGTTGGGCAATAATTTATAAAAAAATTGTCACCATAAATATATTGTCAAAATATTAGGGCCGATAAAATATGATCCAATCCATCAATCCGATCCATGTTTAACCCGTCATAAACAAGTTTAGATTTAAGCTAAATGAATTTAGATCATAAACAAGTCGACCCATTTTATCCATTCAATATTTAGATTGGATTTGAATTTTAGATATCTAACCCATTTAATCTATTTAATATTCAGATTGAATTGAGTCAGATAATCTATTTATTCTATTTAACCTGTTTAATCTATTTAAGACCTGTTTAAAATCTGTTTAACCTATTTCTGGCCCATTTAATCCGATCTGTTTAATCTGTTTAATCTAATTTGATCAGTTTAATAAATAAATTAAGAGGGTCATTTTAGATTACTTATTTAATAAATAGATCAGATTCAGATCTAAATTTTTGATCTATTTTATAAACATATTGGGTTTGGATTGATGATTTTCGGATCCAACCCCCATTGATCCGATCCATATCCAATCCGATCTGACCCAATTGCCACCCTACAAAATATAGTACTATGTTAAGAAAATAGTTTTGTGACAAAATGCAAGGTTTTTTTACCAAATTATTAGTTATTTAATGACGAAAATCAATTTCATATAAAATTTCATCACCACAAATATGGTGCAAACTTTTGGATCACTATATATAATTATCTTTAATTAATATTTGGTTACAAATAATGGTTTCAAAATATTTTTGTGATAACCTTTTTGTTACCAATTATTTATTTGTCTTAAACTGGCTAATACAATATCAGGGAGAAGGAAAAAATTCTTTGAACTTGCTCAACTAGAATATCTAAAGAAAATTTAGAAAAACATTAAAGAAAATGATGAAAGTAGAGCCTAAGTCTCCTTATGTTTGATCAATAAACAATAACCTAAGTTATATAATCTCTATTTATGCTAATAAGATTCATCCTTACTATTAGCATAATTTTAGAAATCACATATCAACCTATAATAATTCCTTGTTAATGTGATCCTATAGTATTTTCATTTGTTAGTATGATTCTACATTATTTTTTTGTTAGCATGATTCTATATTAGTTATTGTAATTTCCCTTTAGGGAGTCTGTTTGCAAGTATAAATAACTTCTAAGATTTATTGAATGATATTGAAATAAAGATAATAAAGTTCCTTTCTTTCTTTTTTTCTTCTTCAACAAATATTTTAACATGGTATCAGAATTGTCGATCACCTAATATGCCATCATCATCTCTTCCGCTTTTGCTATGGCCACTATTGTTGATCTATCAATCTCTGTTTTTCTACAGATCCTCTATTCTTTAGTAGATCTACAGACTATCTATTTTTTGATAGATTAAAATCCAAAAATTTTTATTTTATATAAATTTGCAGCTATTTTCACTATCTTTCCTTCTCTTCGGGTCTTTCCTACATCTAACTCCTTCATCACCTAGTTTAAGGCCTTTTGCCTTCTCTTTGAATGTTTTTTTCTGTCTCTAACTTTTTTCACTATCTAGTTTAAGATTTTTCCTTCTGCTTGGGAATTTTTCTACCTATGACTCCTTCACCATCCTGTTTGATGCATTTTCCTTCTTTTTGGAGATCTTTGTCTCTAGCCCTTTCACCATAGATCTTTTCTTCTCTTTGAGCCTTATTTGCCACCCTGTTTGAGACTTTTCCTTTTCTTTAGGTATTTTCTGTCTTTGGCTCCTTCACCACCTAGTTTAAGGCCTTTTCCTTCTTTTTGAGTATTTTTCTATCTTTGGCTCTTTCACCTTCTAGTTTGAGGCTTTTCCTTTTTTTCTATGGTATTTTTATCTGTTAGGATCATCAATTTTGGCTATCTTCTATTTGAGCACCAATTTTCTCTTTCTATGATATTTTTGTCTACAAGAATCACCGACTTTCGATCGCTTTTACTTTGAGCATAAGGCTTATCTTCTATGGCATTTTTATACGCGAGGATCGTTGGTCTTCAGCTATCTTCTCTTTGAGTACTGATCATCTTTTCTATAACTTTTTATCTATAAGAAAAATAATAATTTTCAAACACTAATTGGCACCTACAGCACCACCTTGAGTTTCAGGGGGAGCATTGAGTATGATTTTAGGGATCACATATTAACCTATAATAATTTTTTGTTAACATAATTTCATAATATTTTCTTATTAGTATGGTTATGTATGATTTTTATTTGTTAGTATAATTCTATATTAGTTATTATTATTTTCTTTTATAGAGTCAGAACACTAGTATAAATAACCTCTGAGACATATCGAATGAAATTAAACAAATATAATAAAGTTCACTTTCTCTCTTATTTTTTGTTCTTCAATAAATATTTTAACACTTGCATAATTCGAGCTAAATTCCTCTTCTAGTTGAAAGATGATACAGCTTCCCCAAAATAGACATGAAGTCATGAAAATAATTACGAAAAAGCTAAAATCATATAAGAGATAAATCTAGATCTCAACTTTTAAATTAATTTATATGCAATAGCCCAATCTAATTCTTCTCAGATAAGAAGATATACTTGGACAAAATCTTTCTGATAAAAGAAATTCTTGCTTCTCTCGACCACTTGGTACCGGCCACTTGATGCACTACGCCCATTAAGAGTGACATTATATCATAGAGTTTGAAAAGTTACATAATATGAGTTGATGCCCTTAGGTCATTATTTGCTACACTTATAGGTTGGATTGATGACTTGGGTCATTATTCATGAGCCTTAGGTATAATCTATTCAAGATCATTAGCACTAATTTGATGGATTATGAATTATGATATAACTTCTTATTTTCGAACTGCTCAAATGAAATCTAGGACTGTGAAATGGACCACTTTAAAATATTCTACCTACGAATTAATTTGCTTCAACTAATTTCTCATCCTAACCTTCTTATTTTTTAATATCTATCTAAAAGCATATAATATTATTTGTTTCTTCTTTTATTTTTAGAGGTTTAAAAGATCACTAGATGAGCATGCTTCAAATTTTAACCTGTTATGGGTAGTACTCTGATGCATGGTCCGAAAGCATAGATGAGTTCTGGCTGTAGGAGACCCATGCATCGGCCACCGACTCATATATCGATGATCGACCCTCACATTAGCCACCGACCTATACACGAGTTTCTAACTCCTCACTAGCATCTTTGTTTACGAGCTTTTGGCCCACGTGTGAGCTATTGACCCCAGCATCGATGGCTGAACCTATCTTCAGGCACAACAGACTACCAACCTACATAGCGACCATTGCTCACATTATCAAAACAACATCCGAACATCAAACACCGATGCAGGGGAGTTGTTGACCCCTATGTCGGTTCCAACCAAGGCACCTATCATCGATTCTCATCCTCGGCAGTGTGTATGGCGGGTCTTCATGCCACACTCCCTCCACTCCCAACTCCGGTCGCTATGTTTAGAAAGGTCAATAGGAAGCTTCTGTACGATTTTTTAAATCAAGCCATTAAAGAAACAGCTAGCCACACATAAGAAAAGGTTATGTCAAATCTTCGAATCCCAGATATATAAACCATAGCCATTAAGAAAATGGATGGCCATGTGTAGAATAAGGACAGGTCAACCACCATGTCCCAAGGGCTCTAGCTGGGGTCATTAATGGAAGCGATTGGCTAGGTGCCGGATGAGGTGACACCACCAGTCTGTTGAGAAGGATCCCTCATGAGTATGGAATACGAATCTCCCATCCAAGATCGCTAATCTATATGACGATGTCGATACCACAATAGGAAAAAGAAGAATAAAAAAGATACAATCAAATACATGGATCAGCCCAAGATTTATCTCTACGAGGCATGCAAGCTTTACTATGAAAGAAAGAATAAATACAAGAGGAGATCACCCTCTCAACTCTCATAAACCTCTATCTCTAAATAAGCACTTAATCCTTTACAAACTCTTACAAAACCGTCCAAGGAGACTCTCTCATAGGCCTATCGTATCAGGATCCTCTGATGCCCTTGGACACTTTCTATGATGCTCTTTGATATGGATCATCTCCTCTCGGGCACTCTTAGCCACGCAAATCCTCTACTCGCTCTATTGCCCACAGGCTGTTAGGCCTCCTTTTAAAGACCTCAAAATCGAGTCTAGATCAAAATCCAGGCTCTGTTAGGACTCAAACACCTTTCAACCATCTGATCTCTTCCACACATGTCCATGGCTATCCGATCATGCAAATAGCCCATGTGAATCATGCGTAGATCGCTCCCACATGAATCAAACCCTCTCCATGAGTGCTATGTGTTGTGCACTCATCCGCACACATGTGAGCCATAAGAACAGGCTCTAGACCGCAGCGGTCCACACATGATGCGTGGACTACGATTCCTCCACGGGCGCACGATGGATCGTGCGTGCACCGCATGGGCGTGCACATGGACCATGTGCACTTGCATGCATCCTGGGCCGCATGCCTGGCTGGGCCACTTGCACCTGAGTGCATCTTGGGCCGCATGCATCCACGCCCCCGTATGCCTGGGCCTATCGCTATAGGCCGCGTGCGCTACAGGCCAATGAATTGTGGGATGCACCTGTAGGCCTACACACCTACAGGTCGGGCCACTCTATCATGAGCCTCGCACTGCGTGCTCTGGAGTTTTCCATCTTGAGCTTTACTGATCTGATCTTTACTGTTGTGGCTAAATTCGAGGTGCCAAAATCCAATAATCTCCATCTCGACTCGATATTCGACCTCCATCTAATTTTGAGAGCTTCTATGATGATCTCACCCCCATACCTTAGGATATATTCCTGGCTGCTCATAGATGGATAAAGATGGGAGTCAAACCAGACTGCTCGATCCCATCACCATCATATGCTGTAATCTGTCTGACCCGAGATCTGCTCGAGGAAGCCTCTGTTAGAAAATATATCCTAAACCCTATCATATATCTATTAACGATTGCGCTCTTTGTAAATTATATATGAATTATAAATTAATAAAAATTATTTGATGATTTCATCATAAATTTTGCATCTTCCTTATTGAACTCTTATATTATGATGAAGTCTTTATAACTATATTTTAATCGATAAAGAAGAATTTATCGAATAGTTCATAAACTTGTTCATGACCAAATAATACGTTATTACTACGACGATAATATTTATCAAATATAAATCATTGTGTGCCATATGAGCTAGTTGTCCTCGTAATCAAAGAGTGTGGAGACACTGGTATGACATGCAGATAAAATCAAGAATATATTTCACTGAATGTGATCAAACTGCGAAGCGCTCTACTGTCAGGAGCTGCTCACGAAGGATATGGATATAAGTATCTCTCCGATCTGAGATCATCACGATGACTTGCAAGCAACTCACTGTGCTTTGATGTCGGACTATCTGTGTTTCTAATATTGTGATAAAAGATTTTTAAGTACAGTTAAGTACTTGCAAAGTCTGTGTGTGAGTCAAGATGGGATTGACCACTCTTAATTTTAAGAGATAGTGCCTTATTGTATTTCAATTTAGTAAAATCTTGATTAGAGTAATCCTGATGAGGAGTCACAAAATTATAAGGCTGAGACACAAAATGAATGTACTAATTAAAAGTTGACAGTTTAACTCAAAAGTCATCTTGAGTATTGAGGATCAAAGGGATGAATTATATGATAACCATATATCAAAGATTCTTGAATGTTACTTTGCAATCATTCAGCCTGTCCAGACATCGGATATCATTGCTAGATGATCACTTCGATTAGTATAAAAATTTATTCTATGCTATCGACTTAGATTCGAACCTATGGGGTCACATACAACAGAAATTTCTATCTGATCAGATAGCTAATCAACGATTGAGAATCATTCAAAGATATAATCATCAATATGATTGATGATTAACTTTATGCAAAAGTTATAATAAATTAATTTACTAATAGTTAGTAAATTATAAAAGAATTAATGAGCAATTAGATCACTGATTAGCTCAAATTAATTGAGCAATGAGGTTCAGATTAAATCTAATTGAATTGGATTCGATTAGAATTAATCCGATTTGGCTATAAGATGATCAAATCGCTAAAGGAGATTGATTCCTGATTTGATCAGGATTAGAGCTTGATTAATTTCTGATTGGATTAAGATTTAATCGAGTTCATTTAGTACCTAATTGAATTAGGTTCTCTTATCTAATTTAGGCTCTAACCAAATGGATTTGGATTGGACCTAAATGAATAAACAAAAGAGTCTGATTGGATTGGACTCCTACCCTTGTGCCAACCACCATCTCCATGCCATATATTCTTCATGCAAATTTTGAATATATATGATGAATATCCCATGCAAAAGGATGTTTCTCGCCCCTTCTCAATGCCTATGTGGATAAGGCTAAAATTTGGTTCGAGTTTGAATTTAAATTGGATTTGAATTCAAGTTGAAACTTGATCCTTATCTTGATTTAAATTTAAGTTCAAACTTGATTTGAACTTAATCTTATCCTACGTCCTTGCACGCCATAATAAAATGAGATTGTTTTTGGCATGTGAAAAAAATGAAAAATCTATTTTCACGATGAGGTACCTGAGAAGAGTTTCACCAAGAGAAAAATCAAAAGAAAACTTTGGATGTGGGTTTGTTCTAGGCGTGGGTTCCCTAGGGTTTCGATCTAGGGTTTCAGGAAGAGAGGAAAATAAGCAAAGAGTGTCTTGTCTTCACCTTTCTCCCACCACATTCTCCTCCTTAACGTCCTCCTTCACCTCCTGGAAGTGTCCGAGAGATCGAAGGAAGGAGTTTGATCAGCCATTAATAGGGTCTCTACATGAGCTAGCACTCTCAGGAGATCGATCTGTTTGGGGCTTCGTATGGACATCCTGTAGAGGTCGGGCATTCTGTGCAGCTACTGCAAGGCTTGAAGAACATTAAATCCATGGTTGTCAATTATGGTGATCTTCAACCCACACTCAGGTATTAAGTCTTGAACTCAATCACAAAGTAGATATGATCTGCAGTTTTGGTTTGATTACATAGATTCGATCTGTTTGTAATTTCAGATTTTATATATGCATTATAACATATCATAAATCCTTTCATAGGCTGGTTTTTAGATCTTATCTTATGCATGATAGATTAATAAGATTAATCTAAATATTTCTGCTGCGTTATATTTTGAAAAAGTTTTGAAATACATGCATGAAATTGTCTACAATTTTCATCAGTCTCCTACGGTAATAGAAACTTCATCCTGTGACGTCGTCTATCAGTCTCCGAAGTCTCCCATCTCATGCTTAATTCATCTGTACCTAGAGCTCCACCTTACTCTGAGCTCCCACTAGCTCCTGAAGCTCCACCTCATACTGAGCTCCCTATCAAGAGGTAATATCCTTCATACCTCTTTCTCTTTATTACAATCCTACTACTGTGCAAAACCTTCAGGATTCCATCCTCAGCTCTCTATCTATAGCAGCTTGAATCCAATCTGCTCAGTGAACTCAGATTATTCTGAAGCTGAAAATATATCGGATCTCATCAAATTTTCTCACTGCTCCATCATGTGTCTACAAACTGACTATCCCAATGCCCTTGATCGCACAGCTCGATCCATCCAGCAGATGAATAGTGCCCTCACTACTCTTTAATGAGTCAAATAGTTCCTCTTTGCAATAAACATAATGCAAACATGTAGAATCTAAAATCCACTATAGGAAAGAAGTAGATACCTTATCAGTCACCAAAGAATATCATCACTTTCTTCTGTATCGCTACCTTAAACCATCGTCATTGCCTTCGTCTGATTTTTAAGCTATGGATAATCTCTGACTCGATGTTCCAACTCATCACATCAGTAGTATCTGATATTGTTGAAGTCCCTCGACTTAGATCTGGACCGTCCTCCTTATGATCCTCTGCCTCTTCATCTTCTGCCACCACCACCTCCAGTCAGTGCCAAAGCTGAGTTGCCACCTGAACTCGAGATTCGATTTTCTCTCCTGAGAATCTTATTCTGAAGTAGTAAAAAATAACCTCATCTATCTTGATGGAGCTCTTTTTCCTAAGAAGAGCAGTCAGTAAAGACTCAAAAAAAGGGAGAAGCGATGAAAGTATGACCAATGTCCTAGTCTTCTCCTCAACCTTCTCACCAACACTAAAGAGATCAGTAAGAATCTTCTAAAAATTATTGAGATGCTCCTGTACGCTCTATCCCTCGCTCATCCACAGCTGATAGAACTAATTCTAGAGGAAGAGAGAGTTGGTGAGTGATTTCGTCATGTATATCTCCTCGAGCTTCATCCACATCGACATCGAAAAAGTCTCACTAAGCACATAGATCACTATATCATCTATCCAGTATAAGTGGATCGTATACACACCACCTGCATCTGGAGCTACCTCCAATCCTTCTCCTCCATGGTAGTTGGCTTCTTCTCATACAAGAGAGTATCAATCAACCCTTGTTGGATAAGTACATACTTCACTCTCACTTGCCATAGGAAAAATTGCTCTTCCCATCATATTGATTAATCTCAACCTTGATTGAGCTTATCTTCTCCATCTTCTTCAACCTCGATCAACACCATTGCAATCTGAACAACCACGTGATCTGATACCACCTGTTGGGAAGTATCTCTCATGAGCATGGAATACGGATCCCCACCCAAGATGACTAACTCTGGTGATGGTATTAATACTACAACAAAAGAAAGAAGAATAAAAAAAAGAACATAATCAAATACATGGATCAGTGCAAGGCTTACTTCCATGGGACATGCAAGTTTCATTATAAAAGAAAGAACAAATATAAGAGCAGATCACATCTTTTCAACTCTCATAAGCCTCTCTCTCTTAACAAGAAGCACTCAACCCTTTACAAAACTCTTACAAAATCCTCCAAGGAGACTCTCACAGGCCTGTTGTATCAGGATCCTCCGACGCCCTAGGATGCTTCCTGTGATGCTCTTAGCCATAGATCTGCTCCTCTCAGATGCTCCCAGTCTCTACATAGATCCTCTGCTCACTTTGTTGCCCACAGGCCATCAGCCTTCTTTTAAAGGCCTCAAAATTAAGTCCAGATCAAAATCTAAGCTCTGCTAGGACTCAGATACCTTCTGACCATCCGATCTCTTTCGCATGCATCCATGGCCATCCGATCGCACAAATAGTCCATGTGAACTATGCGTAGACCGCTCCCATAAGAATCGGACCCTCTCTGCATGCGCATGTGTCGCACGATTGTTCGCATGTGCGTGAGTAGTGAGAAATAGGCTCTAGACCATGGTGGTCCACACACGATGCATGGACCGTGATTCCTTCATAGGCACAGGGTGGATCGTGCGTGCACCGCATAGGTGCACCCCCGAACTGTGCGCCTGCATGCCTAGGCCTGCACGTTGTGGGCCACGCACACTGCAGGCCCGCCTGGGCCATGTGCGCTGTAGGCCCATGTGCCCTGGGCTGCGCCTATAGGCTTGCACGTCTACAGGCCGGACTGCTCCATCGTGAGCCTCGTGCTGCATATTGTGGCTTCTCCATCTTAGACTTTGCTGATCTGATCTTTGCTACTGTGGATCAAATTTGAGGTGCCAAAATCCAACACCGACAAACCCATGAAAGTAGAACAAGAATTTTGAGGGTGCAGCAAAAGATCTTCGACCACCCTTCTCTCCCATAGCTCTCATCTTATAAATAGCGGTAATCTGTGGATCCCAAGGTATGCAGCTCTCACACATGCTCCTTCCCATCTGTTTCAAATTTCTGACTTGAGTATGGGAGGATCCTCATTGAAACCATCCTTTGTTGGAGACTTATTTTGCAGGTACAATTGCCACCATCTCCACCAGATGCCACCGCACTCTAGCGACTCCAGCTCGAGTCAGAAATTTGTGGCAATAGATTGGTGTTGGAAAGAGAATCAGTCCATTTTTGGAAAGAAAATATGATCCACCATCGTGCCACTGCGAAGGACATCCTAAAGGTGTTCAAGCGACATCTTGAAGGTGTTCAAGCACCATGGCATGCCAGTCGACTAAGAACCCGATCGAGAACCATGCTTCAGCCCAGCAGCCAGAGGCACCTCCACAACCCCCTCAGTTGGTTGTGGGGGTAAACCCAGACCAGTTCAATACTCTTATATCCCAGGTACAGGCATTGACCATGATAGTTAACACCATATAGCGATCGAATCCAATGTAGGAGGTGTTCCAACAACAACCTCCTTGATCTCAGTACAAAGCCTGGATCAAGGTAGGCAAATAGGGTAGAGCGGGTCCCGAAGTCCTGAGTGGAGGAGATTCTCACTAACCCCTCTCTTCAGCAAGGGATCCACACTGGGTTGGTCCCTATTACACCGCATCGAAGTCTCCACGGTCCGCGATCTTGACATAGACTATAAACTCCAATAGATAAACCAGTAGATTAAGGCACTCCAGCATCAAGCCACGGACTAGAGCAATCAGACCGGCTTCTGCATTGACCCACCTTTTGATGATGTAATTATGCAGGAGCCATAGGCCAGCAACTTTAAAATGCCTCACCCGAAAAGCTACGATGGGTCAACTGACCCTATGGATAACTTGAAGAGCTTCAAGATCCTGATGCTCCTTCAGAGAGCAAGCAACTAGATTCTATGCTGAACCTTCCCTCTACTCTCAAGAAGGTGGCTCGAGACTGATACTTGAATTTGAAGTCGGGCTCCATCCACTCATTCGATCAAATGAGTCGGACATTCGTCGCCCACTTCATGACTAGTAAAAGGCAACACCAGTAATCTGGCTTCCTGGTGAACATCAAGTAGAAGAAAGGAGAACCCCTCCATGACTACATGAATTGCTTCAATGTGGCCATCTTGGAGGTGCGTGACCTAGACTAGTTAGTCACCATGACTGCCTTTAAAGGTGGACTCTAAAAGAATTCTCTTCTCTACTCTATGGAGAAGAAGTATCCAAAAGATTTTGCAAAGATGTTAAGCCAAGCTGAGAAATACATTCGGATTGATGAAGCCTTCGAGAAGTATGGCACCTTGATCGACCCTACAATCGAGGAGAAAAGAAAGACCTTAAACTCCCTTCGATCTGACACAATCCCTCAAGGGATCAGCAATAGTCCAGAACTCCACCTCATTGATGAAGATCCAGAACCCCTCCTCAGGATCGACGGCCTAGAGGCCCCCAGGGACATCATCATCAATCATCAAGGCATTGGTCTCCCCTAAGGAGGTTTACCAATTACAATCCTCTGAACACCTCCGAAACTCAAATGCTCATGGAAATCAAGGAGAAGCTATCCCAAGCAAAAAGAGTAAAATCTCAACTGAAAAATCATGCATAGGAGAGATATTATCCTTATCATCGGGATCATGACCATGACATTAAGGACTATGTCCAGTTCTAGGATGAGATCAAGGAGCTCATCCGATGAGGCTGACTGGATCATTTCAACTGCCACACAAGGAAAGGCCCCATAGGGCCACCAAGAGCATCTCAGCACCAGGAGCAGCCTTGGTAAGAATGGCCCATGGAAAACTGACTCATAGCTGACGTAATCAACACTATCATTGGGGGGGCACTTAGTCCATAAGGATCAAACACCCATGTTTCAGGACCATACAAACCTATTATATGAAATTCGCCAAAGCCAAGGTTAGCTATCCCTAAGAGAAATAAATGAATTCTAAAAATATTGGGCAAATCCAAAGAAGGTTTTCTTATGCACTCATCACAGAATATTTCTAGATCCCAATACACTCAATGCCAGATAGCTGCCAAGAAGAACAAGCCAGAAAATACAATATATGCCCCTGCGACACCTTCATAACTCCAAATACCTATAGAATAGGACCCAGGAGATTGACCAAAGGTAAAATTGAAGGAAGTGATCATCTTCTCTAAGGAGGATGCAGACAGAGTTTAGTTCCTGTACAATGATACGGTGGTTGTATCTTTAAATATTATAAATTATGATATACGTCACGTCCTAATAGATAATAGAAGCTCAACCGATATTTTATTTTACGATGCATTCTCCAAAATGAGTATCTCTTCAGATTGTTTGGGTAGGTTTGATTCCCCCATTATAGGCTTCACTTGAGACACTATACCGATCGAAGGGGTCATCATCCTATCGATCACAGCTGGATGAGGACCCTAACAATCCACTACAAATATTGATTTTCTAGTCGTCAGGGCATCCTCGGCATACAATGCTATCTTAGGGTGGCTAAGGCTAAACACCTTCAAAACCATAGTGTCGACCTACCATTTGCTGATGAAGTTTCCCATCGAGCATAGGGTCGGGGAGATTTGTGGAGATTAGATGTTGGTTTGGCACTGCTATGCAACCGCCCTTCAAGGAGCAGATCCTTAGCCGATCTTTCTATCAAAGGGTTGGACACTCATGATGAGCTGACCGAAGAGTGAGGGAAGCCCACGGAGGACCTTGTAATGATCCTCCTATATGATGGAACAAAGAGCATGTGGTTCAGATAGGATCACATTTGAATGAGGTAACTTGAAACTAGTTCACATCCTTTTTGCAGAATCATGTAGACGTCTTTGTGTACTCAACAGCAAACATACCTAGAATCAACCCAAAGGTAATGGTTCATGGCTGAATATGGATCATCTGCACTGATTCATCAAATAGAAGAAGCGGAGTTTTGCACTCAAGAGATAGAAAGCCATTGCTAAAGAGGTGGACAAATTGATCAGTGCTGGCTTTGTCAAGGAGGTGATCTATCGAAATGTTTCGCAAATGTGGTCTTAATGAAAAACACTAACAAAAAGTGATGGATCTGCATAAACTACACCAACCTCAACAAAGTCTATCCGAAGGATAGCTATCCCCTACCTCAAATTGATCAATTAGTAGATACTACCTCAGGTCATAAGCTCCTTACTTTCATGGATGCCTTCTTCTACTATAATCAAATCCAGATGGCACCTGAAGAAAAGAAGAAAACTGTCTTTATCACTAATTAAGATCTTTTCTATTACAAGGTTATGTCCTTTGGACTAAAAAATGTAGAAACTACTTACCAACAGCTGATGAACAAAATATTCAAGGAGCAGATTGGTCAAAATTTAGAGGTGTATGTGGATAACATGTTGGTCAAGAGCTAGATGTCGGGGAATCATGTCACCGACCATAAAAAATTCCTCGACATCCTTCAAAAGAACCAAATGAAGCTACATTCAGTGAAGTGTACCTTTGGAGTTACCTCTGAAAGGTTCCTTGGTTTCATGGTCTAATAGAGAGGCATTAAGGCCAACCTAGAAAAATTAAGGCCATACAAAAAATGAATCCTTCGAAGTCTGTAAAAGATGTCCAATGCTTGATTGGAAGGGTAACCACTCTCAACTGATTCATCTCCTGGTCAGTGGAGTGCTATCTCCCTTTCTTCAACATTCTAAAGCAATCAACGGGCTTCAAGTGGATGGAAGAATGCCAATGAGCATTTGAAGAACTAAAAAATTATCTCAGTTTATTGCGACTCCTCATCAAGCCAGAACTAGATGAGGCGCTGTATCTCTACCTGACAGTCTCCCCAACAGTAATAAACTAGGTGCCCGTATGTGAAAAAGAAAAACTCAAAGGTCAATTTATTACATTAGTAAAATCCTTCACGATGCCGAAACTAGGTATACAAGATTCGAGAAGCTGATCTATACCCTTGTCATCTCAGTCCAAAAGCTTTGACCCTACTTTCAGGCACACACAATAGTGACCCTGACCGATCAACCCCTCGAGACGGTCGTATATCAGCCAGACACAATGGGACAGTTGGAAAAGTGGGCGATTGAGCTCATAGAGTTCAATGTGAAGTTCCAACCCTACACCTCTATCAAGGCATAGGTCTTGGCCAATTTATTTGGAATGTACAATTTCGGAGGAAAGCATCAGGGAAAGTGAACCAGTGACAAAAGATCCGCCTGAAGAAGAACTAAGGGAGCAGTGGGTGGTGCATGTAGATGGGTCGTAAACTCTATTGGATCAAGAGCTGGGTTGATCCTCACTGGACTAGAGGGAACTATTGTAGAATATGTTTTGCACTTCAAGTTTCAGGCCACCAACAATGAGACCGAATATGAAGCTTGTAGAACCTAGTGTGGTGCTCCCAAGCCTTAAGGAACAAGGAGGCCAGCTGGAGAAGGAAGTCAGATAAATAACAGTAGATTCAACATCTTAATCGACTCACTTTGAGACTAGATCAACTAAGTTCAAGATGAGTCAACCCAGTCTTAGAGTGAGTCGACTATATCTCAGAGAAGGAGCCAGATAGAAACAGATATTTTCAGGATGTCTGACCAGCATGCAAATGAGTTGACTCAATCCCTCTATGAGTCGATGCAGTCCCAGATGAGTTGACTCAGTCACAGGTGAGTCAACGAACTTGTGGCCAAATAGAGAAGTGCACTTTCGGGAGTCTATGGGTAGTAGGGATCTTGGTTGACTCAGTCCTAGTATGAGTCGACTAAGTGGCAGAGCGAGTCGACTCAGTCTCAGTTGAGTAGATCCAGTTCGTGGGCTGAAGCTGTACAGGATGTCTGTTTGGGTTCAAGATCGAGTTTGGTCCTAGGTGACTTAAGACTTTAGTTTGAGAGGTCATAAAGGGCTGACCTATTATTGGGTTGGGATTAAGTCCAAAGGGATGTGTGCATGTGAGATATGGGTGTACATGGGTCGGAGAGTACATCATATCAAGTTAGCTATTGAGAGTTTTGTTGAGCGTCGGGCTTGACACTTTTGTATAGGTATATATACAATATAATTAGGTCAAGAAAATATACAGTGAATGAAAACAGCTCTTTCTCCCAAAAACCCTAGCCACCTTTCCTCTCTTCTCTCTTTCTCCTTCTCTCACACACCCTAGGGCATCCTTGATCTCTAGGTTCCTTGGTTCGTTGATTAATCTCAGGTGTTTCTGCACAATCCGATTTTCGTAACAGTTGGTATCAGAGCACTGGTTTGTGGGGAAGGAAGGAATCAAGCCAGAAGGAAGAAGATCTTCGAAGGCTGAAGTTTCAACAATCCTCAGTCAAGATACTTCTCAGATCTATCTTGAGTTTTGAGCTGTGTTAGTGGTGTGGATCCAGCCATGGAGAGCAGCACCAATGCCAATTTCAAAAGTTTGACAGGAAGGAGAGTTTCTCCATATGGAAGGTTCAAGTAGAAGATCTCCTGATCTAGCATGAATTGGATCCAGCATTGAAGGAGAGGCCAGAAGGGTTGTTGGACCAGCAATGGATGTCTCTTGAGAAGAGGGCGTGCTTGGCCATCAGGGGATGCTTGGCTGACTCGACCATGTATTCGGTGCTGGAAGAGAAGACTGCAAAGGGGCTTTGGTCGAAATTGCACACCCTATATATGGGGAAGAACATGTGCAATAAGCTAATATTAAAGAAGTGGCTCTACAACCTTTAGATGCAAGAAGGCGGAGATATAGTCGTTCACATTCAGAGATTCGACCAGATCAGTAATAAGTTATTGAATGTTGAGGTGAAGTTAGAAAAGGAGGACCGATCATTGCTATTACTGTGCTCGTTGCCCTAGTCTTTTGATCCCTTGGTGATGATGCTGCTCTACGGGAAGGAGACTTTGTACTATGAAGACATTGTCTCGATGCTTCGATCCAACGAGCAGAGGGAGAGATTGACCAAGGAAGGTGCTCCCCAAGAAGGTTTAGCCGTAGGGAGAGATGAGGAAGAGAACAGGATAGAAGCAAGTCAAGGGGACGGTCAAAGTTTTGAAAGAACAAGAAGAAAGTTAAATGTTTTAAGTACAATGAGATCGGTCATTTCAAGCGGTAATATCTATTTTGAAAGAAGTCGGGATAAAAGGCAATAGTTGATTCACTGAGTACAGTGGCTGATCGTGAGGTGAAGGATGATCTCCTGATTGTATCGGATGGTCACAAGAGTGGCACAGAGGTATGAACATTAGACTCAGCTTGTTCACATCATTACACCTCAAATAAGTCTTGATTCACCACATACACCAAGACAAATGAGGGAGCATGACACTTGGAGATCACCACCTGTGCAAGGTTGCTGGCATATGAATAGTTCGGGAGTGGATGTTTGATGGGATGCTGTGGACCCTCACTAAATCTTAACTTCTACTTACAATAAAATAAAGAACAGAAATTTAAAGGCATAAAATAATTTATATTAATCAAAACTAAAATTTAATTATAAAAATTTAAAGAATAATAAATAAATAAACTATGACAAAGAATCTGAAGTCATTGGCGCAGTCTCGTCAGGAAGATAGTTGATGACCTCTCCTTTTTCAAACTCCTCGGAGCAAACTGGACTCTCTTTTCTTCTTCTTTGGATCTAATCTTCGAGATGGTATAGGCGTGGAGATAGCATAAGAGATAAAACTCTTTTCTCAATACCTCTTGCCTCGAAATAGCCTTCAATCTAAGCCTTGCCTACTATCCTCTCTCTATACTTCTCTCTTTTGGATGATTTTCTTATAACTTGGGATCTTTTTTATATGCGTTGGGGAGAGGAGATCTTGTGATTTCACCGATGTGGGACTACGAAAAAGTATAGAATGGCATGTGTCCCATTGAAGAAGAACAATTTCGCTCGAATTCGATGTTGGAATCCATCTCAAACTCTCGACTTCTACGTTCGTGTCTCAGTTTCCCGCACTCATCTGCTGCTGCTGGTCCCGCATAATTGAACCCATCCGCTTGAACCGAAATGCGCCAGCTCACCATCACGTACCCATGCGAAGCCATCAGCACAGCACCCAGGCGCATCCTTCTCTCATGCACTCGGCTTAGTTTGAACCCATGCCACGTTCAAAGCCCTTTTGAATCCTTTGTGTGGACCCCGCTCCAAGCCGCATGAAGCCCAGGTGCGTTTAAATGCCGTGAAGATCCAGGCCACACCTCTCATTAATCCCGTGGATCCCATGTCATTTAATGTCCATATATATATATATATATATATATAT
>KE505041.1:534442-558114 GCA_000441515.1 Elaeis oleifera | reverse complement strand
CAAGAATATGGTTAATTTTAAAAGCTAAGAACTATTCTTAGATTTTGAGCTAGAATATATAATTAATTTCGATTAAGTGGTAGATATCTAGGATTTGAGCTAGAGTGTTGGAAGCTGAAAGAATTGATCACAGAGAGTAAAGATTTAATTAGATGATTGTACTTGTAATAGTTTATTCTAGGGACTTTAAAAACAACAAAAGGCTCTCACTAATTTTCGAGTCTCTCACACTCCTTGAATGGAGAAACAAAAATCTTAATACGATAATAGGTTCTAGTGGGTGCTACGGTCCCATCGATGTATGGCACCTCACCTAACAGTTATTGATGACACATATATCAATACGTGGATAACCCTTTATCCAGATGCTTCTCCAAGCATGTTGCAGTGACTTGGTCTCTAAGTCCTGTGGCCTCATCTAACAGTTATTGGCACATTCTTTAGTTAAGTCCGACCCACCGTTCACCAACGAGTGCAAAACCATCATTGGATCCCTCACCTAACAGTTATTGGGCCCAATCCCATCTTTACCTCGGGACATCTGATGCCAATAGAGTGGTTGTGTCTTTCCGATGCAATCGAACTACTATAACCAGCTGAGAACGATCAACATTGAAAAGGCACCCGCATCTCTACAATGGTAGAAGACCAGTAGACTTAATATTCAGTGAGAAGATTTGGGTTTAGGTCTCTTTTAATTAGTCACATACATCTGATGTAATGACTAATCTGGTTTAGGTCAGCATATTTTATGTCTGACCAATCTAGTCGGCATAGATGAACTCGGGTCAACAAGTAACCTAATACAAAACATAATCTCCCAAAATGGTCAGGTAAGTAAAGATGAGTGGGGTCCCCCGTTGCTTTCCTTAGACACCAATGAATTGATCAGATCAGACAACGAAATCAATTAAATAACCACCATCTAATACTTGCCTTAGATATCAAATTGGTTGATTAGAATTAATTAGGTTAACTTATAGACCTGGGCTAAACTGTTGAGCCAAATTCGGTCTTGACTTAATCAATTCACATCACATGTGAATCAATTTGACCAACTACAACTAAATTTAATTTTGAGCTCCTTTGACCTAATTCCAATCAACTCTTGATTAGGTTCGATCAACTGCTCAAAATCAAAATAGATTCTAGTCTGATCTAATCAATGGTCCTAGTTGTAGTTTAGTCTCTAAACCTAATTTGTTCAACCTATACCCGAAGTTCATATTTTATGCATTGAAATTTAGATCTTAAATTCATAATTTTAGATCTTATAATTTTAAATCTTAATTCTTAATTAAGTGCATTATGTACATGAATTTGGATTTAGATCTCGAAATATTTCTAATCTAAACCATTTATATTGTATCTCATACAATATGATTGTTTGCATAGTCGAATCGATTCATCCTGATACTTGAATCGATTTGTCACAGTGAGTCAGCACACACTGAGACAAATAGAAATCTATAGACTTAGACTGTATAATTGAGTCGGTTCATCAGCAAATGAGCCGATCTATCAGGGTCTTGAATCGATTCCAACAAAAATGAGTCAACCCACCAAGCACTCGAATCGATCCAATTGAAAATCGAGTCAACTCCACAGGCATATCAGTCACCGTTTCATGCTCTCATGCAAACAAAGCCTAGGGTTTTGGATCTAGAGTTTTGCAGAAATTAAGTTTTAGATCGTGTATCAAACAATATATCAAATATAATATTTTAACGATCTAAAATACATAAAAATACATGCATAATCTGATTTAAATTAAAAAATATAATAATTATAATTTTTCATTCGTAGTTTATCTACATAGAAAATATCACAGTCGGTACCCCTATACGTCATAAGAGAGAACCCATCGAATGGACAAGAGAGGGACTTTGATCCCTTCATCATCTTATGACCGAATGGTCATGGTGGCGATCCCAATTCGATTACTAAGCGACTAAAAATTTAATCTAACATATCACATATATAATCAATTAAAAATCATATCAAAATATCTTTCACATGTCAAACATATGAACCATAACTTTGAATCTATGCATGTAAGAAAATTTCAGCAACCATACTAAATCCAAATTACACCCTAATTAAAATTTTCAGATGTAAAACCAATTTCAGATCTGAATAACTCATGATTTATTTTAGATTTAAAATAATTTTAAATCCAAAATAAACCTGTAATCACATTACAGCATGCACAAAAATCAGATTTAACTTTAATCGATGTTCTACATTATTCTAGGACAACCGTTCAGCATAACAGGAGTTATGCCAGGACAATCTTATTTCTGAATGATGTGATCATCTTATTAACCTTCAGATCTAATTTCTATAAATCAGATATCAGATCTAAGGAGATTTTGCATTCGTATCAGAACCTGGCTTTGATACCACTGTTAAAAATCCGCTACGATTTCATACGTGTAGTTCAAAACTTTTTCTAGACATCTAAGCAGCAAAAATAATAAATTAAATAATTTAATTATTCACGTACTAGATCAGATTTGAAAACTATAGTAAGAATCTTGATATGAATATGTACTCATGATCTGATATCTAAAATAAAAATAAACTATTAAAAAATAAACGGAGATCGAATCTCTATACCTCAGATCCTGCGGATGTCCTGAGTTCTGATTATAGCCATGACGCATCCAGCCTCTGCTAGTATCCACACAGAGCTGTCTGTTCAGAACACCGAGATCACTGATGTACTAGTACCTTGCAGATCTCGCTCCTCATCCATGAATCTTGATCTCTTCTTTCAGATCTTGAAGAAGCAGATCGCTGTGCGAACTCTTTCGCGCAAATTCAACGATATCTGAACTAGATCATCATGAAGAGAAGAAGAATCCTTCTTCTTCCCTTCTTCTCTCTCTTTTCTCTTCTTAGATCTGATCTCTATCAGATCTGGACATTGGGATGAAGTGGAGAAGGAAGGAAGAGGCATTGGGGAGGAGAGAAAGATGTATGAAAGAAGCCTCTCGCATCTAATGCACGCCACCTCCCTTCACACATCCTCTTTAATTTTTATCACACCAAAACCAATTTATTCTGCCTCTCCCTCATGCCCCAAAGAGATAAGATCAAATCTTATCCAAATAGGCGAGAATGGCGTGGAAAAGAAGAATGAAATAAGTGATGCGCCAAAAATAAATCGCATGATCTCTCATACACAAAACCAGCACACAACCACTTTCTCCAATTTTTCATCACACAAAAAATGCTTCCATATCTTAATCTGAGAGATTTCTATCCTATTTTGAATTAAATTTAATAAAAAAATTTGGATGAAAAGACTTTTAGATAAGGCAGGGCGCCAATAGGCCAACTATTGGCACCCCCTCTCGTTTCACGCGCGTGAAGAAAGAAGGATGAGAAAAAAATATCTCACTTCTCTTTTGGTGTGATTTCTAAAGAGAATCTTAAAGAATATGGACTCTCTAAGTCAGGGTTCATTTGATTCAAATAGAGCCTCAATCGAGTTCAAATCGAGTCTGAAATAAGTCGAATTCGAAAAGGCTGTCAAGCCTGATCCAATCAGATCTGAAATCCAAATCTGATTTGGATAATTGAACTCAATTAAGATTAAATTAAATTAAATTAAATTAAATCTAATTTAAATTAATTAAGACTTAATTCATAATTTAATCAGCCTAAAAAAATTATAACACTTGCAATTAAGTCCCTGTGCTAACAATTAGCAGCTGCCAAAACTGTAACGCTTACAAATTAGCTGTTTCTAATATTCAAACTATCAATCTAATTGATAATTCAAATATAATTCAAGCTATTGATCAGGTCAAGCTCCTTTTGTATGTGACCCCTCAAGTTCTATGCTATCTGGTAGTGAGATATACCATGATCTCCATCACAGTATCATTGAAACTCTTTTCGATGGGCTGAAATAATTTCAACTCACCTCAACAAAGATCATTGATCCGAAAATGATCTTAATGAGTTCTCACGATCCACCAGTGACGTCTAGCAACATGTAGTGGCAACCCAACAGATTAAAAAATAAATTCTTAGGTACAGTTATCGTGTGATACAATCCCTCTATTGAGAGTCTCAACTTGACGGAGGTCATGGAGAACTCGTCAAACCCTATCATCAATCATATGCTAGATTGGCTCGACTCGAGTTCATTTGTGAATCTCATGAAAACTCTTTTTAGTATTCACACTTACTCTAGCCAGAGATTTTCTGAACTCAGTCTTACGAATCGCATAGGACTTCTCCTTTTCTACCAAGGTCGATAGATTCCGTCTAGGTACATCCTACTCCAAATAATAAATTTAAACCTACATAACCAACATACGCAGTAAGAACTCATATGGCTAGGGACCAAGAGAACGTGCAATCAAACTATATAGTCTCGCTACGAATAGCCAAAACACCGCAGGTTAAAGGACCAGTTACACCACTGCAGCATCGAGAAAATCACTAACGAGTGAGTAGACATCCAAGTGGTTTCTCGTATTGATCACGCTCAGTGCAAGTTGTTCTCTAACAACCACCTGCACTCTCACCCCAGTGTCTCTACACCACAGACTCGAGACTCATCTATCCTAAAGGGAGGTGATCCATGCACCGATCTTGAATGGATTGATCACTATCCTCCATGACGATTCTTCGATCGGAAGCATTTAGAAATTAACCACTAATGATGTATGTCTCAAATTCTCAACACCTTGAGAATATACAAAATCATCTTTGTTAATTTTTAGGATAAATCATGAACACATAAATATGATTGGTTATTAAGACTGCCCAACAAGTACAAAATATACCCTAGAAAAAAGTATGTGTCAGCCAAGATTGGCTTCTAGGGCACACATCCAACACAAGGAGTCTCTCACCAATCTTACACTTATTTGATCAATTTAGTGAATTGGTTCGAACTTGGAGTGCTTAAAGGTTGATTTGGCAGTTAGGAGCTATCTAGACCTTGGATAACCCTAGGTAGAGTTTTATTGTGTTTATAACTTGCTTATTATCAAATTTAAATCTAATTAAAGTACTCTTCTCTATCTTTCTTAGAGCTAGGATCTTCTAGGTTTTCATCTTTAGAATTCTTCTTCTTCTCTTCTCCTTCTTTGTTAATACACACACACTAGGGTTTGCTTTAAAATTGTGGTGTATGGTTGGTCGCAAATCATTACAATCAGAATTACAACCCTTAGACCCTGAGATTGAGAGAACCATTAGAGCAACCTAAGTTAGGACCATGGATCCACACCAGGAGACTAATCCACCATGCCAATTGAAGGAGTACTTTACTACTTCAACCTACACCTACTTTTCATGTATTTAAGTGTCTCCAGTAGAGGCCGTACAGTATGAGATCAAATCCAGCGTTATTCAAATGCTTCCATCTTTCTATGTACTTGCAAACGAGGATCCATACAAACATCTAGACAAATTCCTAGAAATTTGCACAACTGTTAAAATTCAAAATTTTCTGATGATGCTCTTAGGTTGAAAAACTGATCAAAAGTTCTTTTTCTTGAAGAGAAAAAATCAATTTCTAGATAAAAGGCAGAATTGGAACTCATTTTCATTGAAGGACAAAGTCAAATATTGGCTGAACTCCTTAGACACCATAATGATTTCGACCTGGGATCAACTTCAGAGAAAATTCCTCAAAAAGTACTTTTCAATTGAAAAAACTAATCAAATTCGAAAAGCAATAATTACTTTTTCCCAAACAGATGGAAAAATATTTCATGAGACCTAGGAGAGGTTGAAGGAGCTGATTAGGAAGTGCCCACACCACACCGTACCCAAGTGGCAACTAATCCAGTGCTTCTATGATGGCCTGTCAGAGAAGTATGAGCAAATGGTTGATACGTCAAGTGGTGGGACCTTCATACTGAAAAACAAGTATGATTCCTGGCAGCTCTTTGAAACATTGGGTGAGAATTTATTGCATCATATATCTGCGGCCAGGAGAGACCCTCCCATGTCCAGACCCAAATGCGGTGGGATCTACAAAGTTGGAAGCTCAACAACATCCACAATAAAGTGGATGAATTATCTCAAAAATTTAATCGACTATTGTAGGTCAGACCCACCAGTACCCTAGCCATACTTGTATGAGATATTTGTTCTATCTGTTCGAGTCGTACACATACTGTCATTGAGTGTCTAAATGCACCCTAGTACTCTGAGTTCGTATATGAATAGGTAAATCAAGCACAAACTCAGAATAATTTTAGATTTGGATACAACCCATACTCCAATACCTATAATTTGGGTTGGACAGACCATCCAAACTTTCTTGGGCCCAACAACCTACTGCAAGGCCCCTGATTCCAAGACCTAGTTATCCCGAGGGAGCCTATAAACCGGCTCCATACCCACAGTATGCACAGGATATGCAACTTTCTCCAAACACTGCCTTTGAGGAGAAGGTGCTACAAGCACTTAAGGGGGTGGAGATGAACATCCAGATCCTTCACTCCCACACACAATCCATTGTAAGGCTAGTGATCCAGATAGGTCAGCTAGCGATAGCTTTCAATAGGAGGGAGAAGGGCAAACTATCCAGCCAGCCCATCAGTAACCCAAAGGGCAGTACATAGTTGAGAGCTCTACTAGCCCAAAATTTTTTTCGAACATGCCAAATCGATCATGACCCATAAAAGAGAAAAAATCTTAAATCAGTCTGAAGTGACCCAACAACCAGAGCGACCAATACCAGCCAAGCTGAAAAAGAGGAAATCTGAAGAGAGGAGAACCCACTGACCAGGCACCTGCACTTAAGGCCCCATTCCCAAGTGCTTTAAAATCCCCTTCACCTTTAGATAAGAAGGGCATAAAAATAAATGAAATACTAGAACTGTTTAAACAGGTCCAGATAAACTTACCCCTTCTTGATGTCATTAAGCAAGTCCCAACCTATGCCAAATTTTTAAAGACCTATGCATACAAAACAAAGATCTAAGGCACACACCAAAGAAGGTCCACCTGACTGAGCAGGCCAATCAGTCTTTCAACAAATTGCCCACCAAATTTAAGGATCCTGGTACCCTAATTATATCTTGTATCATAGGGGACCTCAAGATTAAGAAGGCATTGCTAGATTTGGGTGCGAATGTCAACCTTCTCCTGAGCTTTATTTATGATCTATTTGAATTTGGAGAGTTAAAACCCACGACGATAATCCTACAATTAGCAGACCGATCGATTAAAGTACCCATGGAATACTGAAAGATGTGTTGGTGAAAGTAGATGAATTCTACTTTCTTGCTGACTTTCTGATGCTGGATATGAAATCTGGTAGTAACCCCAGCCAAATATCAATCATCCTAGGTAGACCCTTTCTAGCGACCGCTAACACTTGCATAAACTATAGGATCAAGGTCATGGATGTATTTTTGGGAACAAGAAGCTGAGGTTGAATATTTTCAACGCATCTCAGGGACCACCTACGTACGACCATGATGAGATCAACATGCTAGAGAAAGTTATAGAAGATAAAATCCCTGTCTTGTTTGACTTAGACCCTTTACAAGCATGCCTAACATATTTCGGAGTGAAAGACTTTGATTTAGATGGATACATTGAAGAAGTGAATACATTATTAGAGTCACTCAATTTTAGCACCATTCCCCTTGGACTGTAAAGTATGAGCAGTTACCAACTCAATCGAGCCCTCTAGTACCATCTTTAGAAGCACTACCTACCCTAGAGCTAAAGCCTCTTCCCGACACACTGAAATATTCATTCCTCAATGATACCCTCCCGATAATCATTACATCAAATTTGACTTTTGATCAAGAAGTGAAACTTGTAGGTGCTCTGAAAGAACAAAAGGAAGCTATTAGATGGATCACTGAATTAAAAGGCCTCGATCCATCCATATGTATGTATTGTAAGGTAGATGCTAAACCACATAGGGACATGCAAAAGAAATTGAAACCAAACATGCAAAAAGTTGTTCAAGATGAGGTAGTGAAATGGTTAGATATGGGATCGGATGAACAACTCTTTGCACTCACTTCAAACCATCCTCCTTGGTTTACTCAGTTTGTTAAATACTAGGCTATAAGGCAAAATCTTTCTCATTGGTCAAAACATGAGAAGGACCGACTTTTCTCACAAATCAAGTATTGTTTTTGGGAGGACCCTGAGTTGTTTAAGTATCAAGTGTATGAGCCATTTTAAGACTCAAGAAGTCTGACTGAAAACTTTAAACTTAACATTTGTTGGAAGACAATCTAATTTTTTCAGAGCAGTTTTAATAAAATTCTAGTTGAAGACTTTAAACTTAGCGCTTTTAGGAGGCAACCCAGATCCTTACATTATATTTTTATTTTCTTTTCAGTTTATTTAAGACCTACTTCAGTTGCTCCATTAAGGATTATCGAAGCCAAATTAAGGGGAGAACTACATCTACTGTCCTCAAGGCCCAGGCTGCGTTAATAACAAATGAAGCCCAGGTGAACTTCTTTTTTTTCTTATTTTACCTATCACATTCTATTTTTCTGCTGCATTGAGAACAATATTATTTAAGTTGGAGAGGAGAATAGCTAATTTAATTGAGTCCTCAAGTATGGTTAAAATAATTAGTTTTGTGTACTCAAATTTTATCTCAATTTGAAGTTAATTAAGTATCCTAATCAATGAATGATTAACTGTTTAGATAATTTTATGACACTGAGGGGTAAATTATTAAGAAAATCTAATGAATGGTAGAATTTAGATCAGATCAAATTTTTGAGTGGTTTCAGAATCCTCTTCCTACTTATCTCAATGAAGAATCTACTTCATGGGGGTATGGATGGAAAGATCGAGATATGTAAAAGTCTCTCTTATTTTTTTAAATAAAAAAAAAGATTTAATATTATCTCACTGAGTAATCAGACCTCTTCACCTAAATAAGCATTGTGGTATGCATCAAAAGGTGGAGATGCCAAGAGATCTGTTATAGAGTTAGTCTCACCTCATAGCTTTTTTGGACTCAAGTTAGTAAGCTCAAGGGATGTTCTATACCTAATGCCCTAAAGCCAACTAGTTTGGGAGTCATTGAACAAAAGCTTGCTACAAGGATCAACTAGAAGGCTCAAAAGACTAAGACATTGCACTACTCTTTTTGAAAAAAAAATAGTAGATAATAATGGGACTAAATTGTAAGAAGATAATAAACACCTCTCACATCAAGTTAGAGGACTTAAAAAATAGAGTGAAAAATTGATGAAAGAAGATCTCTAAAAATTTCTATGGCTAATACTCAACCACTAACTGAGTCAAATTTGTAATCCAATGAAGTACCTCTTTAATAGTTTAGCTAGGTATCAGCTATCTTTAGGAGTGCCTAGGATAATTTCTAATTCAAGGATGAGTTCGTACACATTATTGATTTATCTACTTTACTCGAAGACGAGCAAAAGCTATGTTGGAGGGATATAATAAACACTTAAATTAAGTTACTAGAGGTACTAAATATTATAATAATTGATATTATTTTATTAAAATTTGATGTTCTTTAATCTATTTTATAGGTAATTAGGAGTTTGGGCTCATGCAACTCAAATTGGATTTAGATTGGCTCAGATTCGAGTGAACCAGACAACCAGTTCAAGAGCTGATCAAATAAGGAAACAAATCCAAGGGCTAAGAAGCAGGAAAGCAGATCCAAAGGTCATAAATTTTAGATATTTCTCATATAAATACAAGTGTGAACACAGCTTAAAGATCAAGAACTCAGATTAGAAGATAACCATTCATGAGGATCTAAGTATAAACGTGACTAATCATCCGACGGAGGAGAAGCAATATGCTCCATCCAAGGGCTATCCTTCATGCCGCCCCTCTCCCCCCCTCTTGTGAAGCCCTAATTAGGGAACCCAAAGCTCTGTAAAAAGGCCCTCACATGCCCCTCTTTCATCATCTCCACGCCCCACGCCTTCTCCCCCTCTCAAGCACTCTCTCTCCAAGCCGGCCCCCTCTCTCTCCCTCTTTCTCTCCATAGCCCATGCCTCCACCCTTTCTCTCTTCCATCAAGTTTTCACTCCTTCCAACTACTGCTCAGGTGTCTCCTCGGCCCTAGGATGTCAACAAGAACAAGCTTCATGGCCGGCTAGTTCTCCACCTTCTCAAAAAATCACTGAAACACTTGTAATGGCAGTGTTCTTTATTTCTTTATTTTTTGTACCTTCTTCTTTATATGCAATAAAAGACTTGTTTTTTTCTTCTTATTTATGGATAACTTTTATTTAATTTATATGAGATCGTAATTTAGAATAGCCTATGACTCTTGAGATGAGCCGTGATCTAAGAATACGGTTCGTGCTCTTGAGATAGTATATTTCTAAACATGATTCCTTTTATGTACACAACCTTGACTAGCTTATACTCCAAAGGGATGGACTGTGATCCAATGAATACAGGTCGTGCTCTCCCCAGATAGGCTATATCTTGGTTGGTTACATATTAAATATTTGCATATTAGAAGGGTACTAACTATCTAACAAGAAATCAGTTGAAATCCTAGGATACTTCTTTCAATACTTAAATCAATCCTTTATTAGTGTTCTAGTTTACTTTACTATTATTCATTCATAATCTTCTAATCAATTAATTAGTATATTAATCTTTCTTTAATCTATTACTCAAATATAATTTAGCCCACGATCCTTATAGATACGAATCTGACTTGTACTATCTACATAGTAGAAGTTAGTGATTAATTTTGATCACGCATGACAACGATCAGACATCTTTGGCCCATTCCCTCAAGCATCAGGCCAACGAAAGTTTCTGCTCATCGTGATCAACTACTTCACCAAATAGATAGAAGCTGAGCCCCTAGCCCATATTACTGAAGCCAAAGTCAAGGATTTCATATGGAGGTTCATCATCTACCACTTCGACCTTCCATGAGTGCTAATTATAGATAATGGTCGCTAGTTCAGTGGTGCTCAATTTGCCAAATTCTGTCAAGATCTAAGTATTTCACAACACTTTACATCAGTGGGATGCCTCCAGGCTAATGGAGAAGCCGAGATAACTAATCTAACTCTTCTACAAGGTCTAAAAGCCAGGTTGGACTGAGCCAAGTGATGGAAGATGAGCTTCATCACGTAGTTTGGGCCTACAGAATGACTCAGAGAATTTCTATCAAGGAGACTCACTTCAACCTCTTTTTCGGGACAGAGGTGGTCATCTCTATAGAGATCAAACTTCCCTCCTTACAGGTTGAAGGCTATAATGACCAAGATAATCTTAAAATGCTCCGAGTAAATCTGAACCTACTTGAAGAGATCTAAGAGAAGGCCCAAGTTAGAATGGTAGTTTATTAGCATAAAGTGGTGCAGTACTATAACTCCTATGTTAGAGGCAAAGAATTCAAGGTTGGCGACCTGATTCTGTACTGTGCCAAAGTATCACAACCAAGCGAATAGAAAAAACTATCCCCAAATTGGAAAGGTCTCTATTGAGTGGACGAGGTCGTTAGATCCAGAATCTATCGTCTGAAGCAGTTGGATGGGACTCTGCTACAATGACCCTAGAATTCAAATAACCTATGGATGTACTACCAATAAATGTAAAATCTCTCTTAATAAAGCCTTCTTTCTCTTATCCTCAAGTTTTGCAAATAACAAAGCCCCATACCAAGTCATCTGGAGAGGCGACAAGACTATTGGGCATTTCATCACCTCGATGAAGATCGTCATGATGTCGGGCACTTCATCACCTCGACAAAGATCACCATGATGTCGGGCACTTCATCATCTCGACAAAGATCATCATGATGTCGAGCACTTCATCACCTTGATGAAGGCACTTCATTGCCTTGACGAAGATGACCATGGTGATGGGCACTTTGTCACCTTGACAGAGATCGCCACAATGCCGGATGCTTCATCACCTTGATGGAGATTACCATGATGCCAGGTGCTTCATCACCTCGACAGAGATAGTTGTGATGGCTGCCAGGCACTTCGTCACCCTAACAAATCATGATGACTACCATGAAGGGCACTCCATCATCTAAACAAATATGCAGCAGCAATCTCTACAAGAAGAGCACTTCATCTCCAAAATGGATGCCTCGGATATGGCTACAAGTTCTCCAAAACACATTGGAACGACCCCCACAATCGAGGGATAGAATGGACCCCAAAAATCCAAAACCTAGTGAAAAATCATTGGACCTCGAATACACCTCCGATCTAATGGAATGAATGTCTATGCTAGAACATCCATGACTACCCTTACGATGCAGAAGAATAAGGTCGACTGACGAATGCAAGAAGATAGCATAAAATCTAGCCACCGAAATGAAAAATAAAGAGTATATATAAGAACAAAAGTAGCTTTTTTATTCAAAAGTTAGAACAACTAACAGAGATAATAATAGGATGACTAGTGTAAACTTACAAACTGGATCGGCAAAACAAAAAATTACAACTGAATAGGGACTTTGGAAGCCTAATCGCTCCTCGCTCGAGAAGGTTCCCATCATCCCTCGTACCAAGCTAACGATGATCCTGGGAGCTTGAGTCATCAGGAGGCATCATCATAAGGAGGTTAGTGTCGATCCTAGAGAATAATTAACTGGCCAAGGATTTGCACTTTATGAAGCCAATTTTATAAGCTGTTAAAACTGTTGGAAAAGATGTCCTAAAGTTAATTGTCTAATCTGTAGATGATTGAGCTCTTTGTAATTTATATATAAATTATTAACAAATAAAATTTATTTTGGTAACTTCATCATAAAATTGCATCTTTCTTGAAACTCTTGTGTTATGATGAAGTCCTTAGAACTATGATATAATCGATAAAAAAAAATTTATCGAATAGTTTTTAAACTTATTCACGATCAAATGATATACTATTAACAAAGATAATAATATTTATTGAGTATAGGTCATTGTGTACCATATGAGTTAGTTATCCTCTAAATCAAGGAGTGTGAAGAAATTGATATGGCATATAGGTGAGATGTAGGAGTACATCATCACTGAATAATGACTCACCTGTGGAAAACTTTGCTATCAAAAGTAGCTCGCAAAGGATATGGACATAAAGTGTTCCTCTGACCTGAGATCACTATGATAACTTACAAACAACTCACTGTACTTTAGTGTCGGACAATCTGTATTTCTAATATAGTGACAGAAGGCTACTGGATACAGTCAAGTACTTGTGAAGTTGGTGTGTGAGTCAAGAAAAGATTGATCCCTCCGAATTATAGGAGTTAATGTATCACTATATTTAATTACTAAAACCTTCATTAGGATAATCTATGTGATTGATTTGAAAGATTGAAATATAATGTGGACGATATTTTTAGGACTGATAGTTAAACCCTATGTCACCTTGAGTATTAGGATCAAAGGGATGGATTATGTGGTAACCATATGCCAAGGTTTTTGAATATTACTTTGTAATTATTCGACCTATCTAAATATTGGGTATCATTGCTAGATGGTCACTTTAATTAGTATAGAAAGGAGTTTCTATACTACCGATTTAGTGTTCGAACCTATGGAGTCACGCACAAAGTCAAACAATATAGGAAAGAATTGACCAAATATGTACGTGTTCAATTTGAAAGTATGAAACATGATTAAATATGTAAATTAATTTAATTAAAATTAAGTTATAGATTATACGAAATTAAACACTAACTATGTCCAACTAGAACTGCACATGAGGTGCGAATTTGATTCTGGAGATGAAATTGATCGAATCAATATTCCAAGTAATTATGAGAGATTGGATCGAGTCCTAATTACTTTAGATCAAACTTAATTTAATTGGATCTAATTTTATTAAGGCTTAATTAGATTAATTATCCAAGTTAGATTTCGACTAAAATTCTAATTGGATTAGGATCAGCAGTCTTTTCGAATTTGATTCGAATCGGATTCGAATTGGATTCAAATTGAACCGAAATCTAAACCAAATCTGATTTGATATACTTAACCATATTTTTCTTATATTCTCTCACCACATGGACTGACAAAGATGGGAAGGAATCTCCTTTAAGCATGCGGCATAGAGAGGCATAAGTTGGTGCCTCTCCTACTTTGCTTGGGAATCCTTGTGGTTTAGGAAGTTTGGATTTGATTCAAATATGAAGAGTCCTATTCCTAACCTTCAAGATGTTTGATTGGATTTAGGACCTCTTATATATTTAAGGAGGGGTGTGGGGAAGAGAAAACCAACCAAGCTTGGCCCAAGCATGAGATCTTATTGGGCATCCCCTCTCCTTGGGTGTCACCTATCCCTGAGCTTCTGTCTCCTCTTGGGCATCCTCCCTCCCCTTGGTGGTGTGGCATGTGGGCTTCTTTCTAGCCTTGAGATCTGATCTCAAGGATCTCCTCTTCCTCCTCCTTGAAGAGTTCTTCATCTCTCCCTCCTACATTGCTTGACGTGTGTATGTGAAGTAGAGAATCTGCACATCCGGATCTTGCGAAGTAAATCGATTGAGAAATTTCTTCAACCTTGATCTTCTTTTGGTGTGAATCAAGATAAGATTCATAATATTATAAAAATTTAATTGCTAATCTATTCTTCCTTCCTGGCATCTAATCTAATCGGATAAATTTTCCTTCAACTAGTATCAGAGCCAGGCTGTATGTCATGATCGCATAGTCTGATTTTTAGATTTTTTTAAATTTTTTTGATCTACTTTCGAATCAAATTTTTTGATATGATTAAATTTTGATTTAATCTATATCTCCTATATATTTTTGATCTAATTTTGCTTAGATTATCATATCAAAACTGGCCCCTGAATTCGATCTATTGAAAATCTGTTTTGGCAAATTTTTATGTAGATTTTATGTTGATTTAAAATCTGATTATGTATGGATTTAATATATTTTAATAATTTTTTTATGATATTTTTAATTAGAGAATTGATTTTTGAATTAGACTCAAATCTGAATCTATTTGACAGATTTTCATATCTGATTTCAGCAATATATCTGTACATGTTTGATCATGTCTCAAACCAGAATTTTCTATATAATCATACATATATTTTGAATAGATTTTTTTATTTTTTTAGATATAAAATTAATGATTCATGTGATGATATGATTAAGGTTCAGATATGAAAATATCATGTGGTAGTATTGATCTAATTAGATTAGATAAAATTCTGCATGCTATCATGCTGAGAATATGATATGAATCAGAATTTTCTTTTATATATATGATATATAGTGTAGAGTTTTCTTAGTAGCAAAGTACTCAGATTGAGTTGATCACCATGACTGTTCGGTCATAAGAGGAAGTAGGGATTGAAGTCTCTCTCTTGCTTATTTGATAGGTTCTCTTATGATGTGTAGGGGTACTGATGTGATTGTATCTCACGAAGAAGAACTGCGAAAGAAAACTCTAGAATTGTTCTAATCATAAATATGGTTTAGATTAGATCTAAAAAAATTTATGATTTATTTTTACTGATTTATGTAAAATATTCAGATATGAAAACTAGTTTCAAAATATGAAATAATATGACATATGATGTCTGCTTCACATGAAACTCTGGTAAAATAGTTTTACAATTGAAATACACGTTTCACACACTTAATTGAGAATTAAGAGTAAAAGATCTAGATTTAAAATTAAAGAACTTAAGATATCTCATAAACCATTGGGCTATGGGTTAGCTTGAATCAGATCATCTAATCGGATTAGATCTAGGGTTAGAATAAATATGGACCATATAGAGAAATTGATTAAATCTAATCAAGAGTTGAATTAGATTAGATCAAGATTTTTTTAGATCAACCTCAATAGTTGTAGCTTGATCAAGTCCATATCTATGACCATACCAAATAGACCAGATAGTGGCTCAATAGTTGAGTCTGAGTTTTTTGGTTGACCAAATCGAAACTAATTGATCAATTGGTATCTGAGGTAAGTTTGACAATATTGCTTGGCAATAAGACCAGTGATTTTTAATTAACGGCCCACTTACTTAGCCATTTCGATGGTGTCTAAGGCAAGCCTTGGCAGATCTTCCCACTAATCTCAATTATCTGACCAATTTAGTAGATTATATTAAGATTAGATCACTGAATGATTCAAGTTGACCCATGCCATTAAGATTAATCAATGTGACTAATTCAGATGTTCTTAAACCAACTTGCATCTAGTCCTCTTCGATGACTTGGTGAAGTCAGTGGGAGGATTATAGAAATGTTGGTTAACTCTTTCTCTTCATTCTAAACTAATTAATCAAATCTTCTAAATTATTAGATCCTTAAAATGAAGATGTTATAGGAATAATAGATTCATTGCCTCCCATTAAAGTGGATGATAATGGATCCAATAGTCTAGGTAAACATCGGAGGTGCCTTCCATTTGATATTTATTTGAATATTGAAATTATCATTCATTATATGATGACTCTATTATGCTATCTGATGAATGATTGGGTTGGCCGAGCTTTCCTCGAAGCTAGTCATTTTTTTGTTAGATTTACTAAGTATATTCATGTTAATGGTTGGACCTAATCAGAACTTTATAGTGGATGCTTACGCCTACTGAAAAGAAACTTGAGACAAAATCATTAATAAAAATTAAGTAAAAAAATAATTGATTAAGAATCTACTCATAAATGCACATATTGGAGCAACTTCCTCAGATTGTGGATGTCAGGAAATAGGTACGATTGTTAGAAAATCAGATAGACTAGCATACATGGATTTCAAAATATTTTGAAACAGTAGTGAAAATAGATCTAGGTTAAACCCTTAATCCCAAATGCCATAGATCTAATCTACATCTACCCGAGTCCTGGATCTAAGATATGTATATAATCTAAAAATTAAATTAAGATGGGATCTCAATACCTTGTGCGGATTGAAATACACCATAACTGATGATCTTGGATTTGAAGGTTCTTGAGCCGCACACATATCCGACCTCCATAAATATCCATCAGGATCAACTTTGAACATTTCTTCTTGTTGTAGATCCTTCTTCTCCAAGTAGGATCTTAATTTTTGAACCTTTGATCTTTGACCGTAAACTCAACACTTGAACAGTAGCCTTTCTCCTCATTCTTGATATAGAAGAAATCATCCTCTTCAATTTGGGCATGTGAGAAGATGGGATGCCCAACTCTTGGGTGTTGGAAAGAGAGGAAGAAGGAGAGATGGGGTAGAGAAAGAGATAGAGGTTTGAAATCTCAAAAATTCAATTACCTAAAACTCTAGGAGACTGTCTCCTTAAATAGATCTTTTTTTGATTTCAAATCATTATCCAATCAGACTAAAAAGGTTAGTGCATATCTCATAAGATCACTTACCTTTTAATCTGATTTTCTTCCTAAAAAAATCAGACCCAATTCGAAAAGCCCTTGCCTCAAATATCAAGTGGATGTAGCACCCTCATCTTATAAGGCAAGATGAGGGACGCCACTTGATTTATAAGGCAGGTAGTTGGGGTGCCAACTCTTGGCACCCCCATAGGATTTTAAGTGCTCAAGAGAGGAGGCATGGCCCCTCTCTCTCTCCTTTCATGCCTAAATAAAGAGGGTGGCCCTTTTCTTCATCCACCCACTCCAAGGTACGCGCCTTTGGTCTTGCCAAAAGGAAGGCATGCACCTCCTCTTTCTTTCCAATTAATCCTCACCATAAAGAAAATCAAGGGAGAAGATAAAGAGATTTGTTTGCCAACTAAATGGCTTGATCCAATCCTTTTGGGTCCACAAATAGGTGCCCAACTAAATTCAAATCAAATAAATTTTAGATTAGGTTCAGGGCTATGGACTTGATTCAATCCTTATCTAATAAAGAATCAAAATTCAGAGAAGAATTGGGTTTAACCATGTGCTAGCATGGTTCTCTTAAACTCAATAGGATTTTACTAAATACTAATCTAATTAGAACTTCATAAGTTCAATTGGTTAATTCAAGATTAAATCTCTTAATATGTGACTCCATAGATTTCATTCTATCTGGTAGTAAGATATATTATGATCTCCATCACAATATCATTGAAACTCCTTTCGATAGATTGAAATAATTTAACTCTATCCTCTAAGGGTCATCGATCATCAAGATGATGTCCGATGAGTCTCATAATCCACCAGTGATATGTAGCAATATGTAGTGGCAACCCAGTAGAATGAAAGTTTGAATCTCTAGATGCAGTTATCTTGTGATTCAGTCTTTCTATCGTGAGTCTCGACTTGACAGAGGTCATGGAGAACTAGTCAGATCCATCATCAGTTATATGTTAGATTGACTTGACTCGAGTTCACTTGTGAATCCCATAAAACTCTTTTCCAGTATTCACACTTGCTTTGGCCCAAGATTTCTGAACTCAATCTCATAAATCGCATAGGACTTCTCTTTTCTATCAAGATCGATAGATTCTTTCTAGGTGCATCCTACTCCTAACAGTGGACCTAAACTTACTGTAGCCAACATACATAGCAAAGTCCCAAATGGCTAGGGATCAAGAAAATGTACAGTCAAACTCAAGAGCCTTGCTGTGAATAGTTGAAGACATCGTAGGTCAAAGGACCACTCATACTACTACAGCATTGAGACAACCACTGACGAGTGAATTAATATTCAAGTGGTTTCTCGCATTGATCACGCTCAGTGCAAGTTGATCTCTAATAACCACCAACACTCTCGCCTCAGTGTCCCTACACTGTAAATCTGAGACTCATCTGTCCAGAAGAAAAGTGACCCGTGCACTGATCTTTAAATAGATTGATCACTATCCTTCGTGATGATTTATTGATCGAAAGTATTTAAAAACTAATCATTAATTAATGTATGTCTCAAATTTTCAATCCTTATCTAATAAAGAATCAAAATTCAAAGAAGAATTGGGTTTAACCATGTGCTAGCATGGTTCTCTTAAACTCAATAGGATTTCACTAAATACTAATCTAATTAGAACTTCATAAGTTCAATTGGTTAATTCAAGATTAAATCTCTTAATATGTGACTCCATAGGTTTCATTCTATCTGGTAGTAAGATATATTATGATCTCCATCACAATATCATTGAAACTCCTTTCGATAGATTGAAATAATTTTAACTCTGTCCTCTAAGGGTCATCGATCATCAAGATGATGTCCGATGAGTCTCATAATCCACCAGTGATATGTAGCAATATGTAGTGGCAACCCAGTAGAATGAAAGTTTGAATCTCTAGATGCAGTTATCTTGTAATTCAGTCTTTCTATCGTGAGTCTCGACTTGACAGAGGTCATGGAGAACTAGTCAGATCCATCATCAGTTATATGTTAGATTGACTTGACTCGAGTTTACTTGTGAATCCCATAAAAACTCTTTTCCAGTATTCACACTTGCTTTGGCCCAAGATTTTTTGAACTCAATCTCATAAATCGCATAGGACTTCTCTTTTCTATCAAGATCGATAAATTCTTTCTAGGTGCATCCTACTCCTAACAGTGGACCTAAACTTACTGTAGCCAACATACATAGCAAAGTCCCAAATGGCTAGGGATCAAGAAAATGTACAGTCAAACTCAAGAGCCTTACTGTGAATAGTTGAAGACATCGTAGGTCAAAGGACCACTCATACTACTACAGCATTGAGACAACCACTGACGAGTGAATTAACATTCAAGTGGTTTCTCGCATTGATCACGCTCAGTGCAAGTTGATCTCTAATAACCACCAACACTCTCGCCTCAGTGTTTCTATACTGTAAATCTGAGACTCATCTGTCCAGAAGAAAAGTGACCCGTGCACTGATCTTTAAATAGATTGATCACTGTCCTTCGTGATGATTTATTGATCGAAAGTATTTAAAACTAACCATTAATTAATGTATGTCTCAAATTTTCAATATCTTAAGAATATAAAAAATTATTTTGTTAATTTTTGAGACAAATCATGAACACATAAACATGATTGAAATAAAAAAAATCTTTTATTAATAATAAAAGTGTTACAAGTATAAAGTTAAGCCCTGAAATTACATAATATATTAGCGAGCAATTGACTTCTAGGGTACTCATCTAACAAACTCCTACTTGACCTAAAGTCAATTGGCCATATACCTAAGATCCATCTTTTAAAGCAAGCTTCGATCTTCTGCTGGCTAAGAGGCTTGGTTAGCAGGTCCGCCATGTTTTGCACGGAGTCGACTCTCTGCATCTCGATGAACTTCTTTTCAAGGTATTTGCATATAATATGGAATTATTGCTCTATATGCTTGGACTTCTAATGAGACCAAGACTCTTTAGCAAGGGCTATGGTGTCGTTGTTGTTGCAGTGTTGTACAATGACATCTAATGGCATCACACCCAGCTCCGAAATGAATTTTTTGAACCAAAAAGCTTCCTTAGCAGCTTCAGAGGCGATGATGTACTCAGCTTTTATGGTCAAATTTGTTGGATTCCAGTCATGCAATAGAAAATAAATGTTCAAATTTTTAAACAAACATATCAATAGTTTAACAATTAAAACCATCGAACCGAAACCAAACCCTAGAATCACCTCGTCGATGTCGATCAAAACAAAACAAGCATGCAAAGAGATAGAATTTTATACTTTCACCAAAAAGTAATATGGCATGATGGTGATCTCTACGAGACTCTAAAGTAGAAGCTCTCTAATCGTGATCCACATGAAAGTTGGCCAAGGTCCTTCCTAACCGGTGCGCTGCCGCAATCTTGTCTTCTCAAAAACACTGCCGACTTCAAACTCGAAGTATGATCACACTAAAGCCTGTCTCCTTTGATTTTGCCACCAAAATTATGCCAAGAAGATACTCTTCAGAAGACTCACAATTTAGAATTTGATTTTGAGCTTCAACATATGGAAAATCAAACCCTAGGGCTAACTAGCAACACTTGCTAATTCTCTCACCACCCTTCTTACAACTTTCCTCTCTCAATTTTCTTTCTTTTTTCTCAAATTTTTTCAAAATTTTCTTCTCTTTTACACACCAATTAGCTCTGGTTTTCACCCAAAATTTGACACCTAGCTCGTATGGGATGCCCCATATAAATAGATGGAGAAGGGACGTGAGGAAGGATCAAGGGCGCCAACTTTTGGTACTCCACCTTCTCACATGGTGAAATAAATCATTATGATTTATTTTTGATGTAAGAGAGCCTCCATATAGGAGGACTCCTCCTTTTCTATGCCTCGTAAATTTTCATAATAAATTGGTATGAAATCATTAAGGTTCTGGATGAGAAACTAAAAGATAAGATAAGAGCCTTCATTAAGAAGGACTCTTCACCTTCCAATGCTAATTAAGAGGGGGGCAATTAATTTTGGCATAAGATCTGGTGGGTGTAGAATAGTCCTTCCACACTTGAAACAATTTTAAGTTGGATAAGAACCCAATTAAAATGGATCCCATCCCATTAGGTCAAAGACAACTGGTCTAGTTTAGCTCAAATGCTTTGAACTGAACCAATTTAGGAACTTGGGTTAATACAATATGCTAGCATATCAAATTAATTTTAAAATTTATATTAAATCTTAATTAAATTAGATCAAGATTAAATCTCAAAGTGTGTGACCTATTGGGTTCCAAATCTAGCCAGTAGTTGATACAAACTCTTGACGTAATCCTAATCCGATCAGATTACGTCAACTCAAGAGTCCCAATCAACTAGGACTCTTTCTAATTAATTTTAATTAAACTCTTTAATTCTAACAAGTCCACAAGTCAAGATTGATGTCTAGCAATGTGTCATGACTATCCAAAAATTTAGAATTTTGATGAAAATTTATCAAAATATCCTTCAGTGGCAAGTTATCATGTAATTCAATCTTTCAGTCAAATAATATCCCAAATGAGCTGTGGGTATGGAAATATGTCAAATCTAATTGCTTATCTATATATATCTTGATCAAAAGATGATGATTCAATTGATGATACATTAGAAACTTCTTTCTAATTATCACCCTGCTTTAGCCAAAGACTTCCAGAATCATCGACCTATGAGATCACATAAGATGTTCGCTCTCCTTATTAGGAGTGACTGATCTCTTATTGATCACTCACAACCTCCATGCATACTTCACCACATTCAAAACATCCCATAGAAGGATCAGAAAATCAAGTTAGGAAGTAACCAAAATGGATTCATGTACACAAGGTACCATGACGATCTCAGGTCAAAAGATTACTTAAACAACTCCCACTAGAGAATCATCAGCTGATATGTAAATAAGACTCTATCAGATGTTCTCTTGCTGGTCTATTCAGTGAACTTATTCTCTAATGAGCACCTACATTCTTGTATTAGTGTCACCACATAAGTGGTTGTGAGATCAACCATCCTCATTTCTGAGCATACATAGGACATGCCAGTCTTACTGATATTATTGATCTCCGACTCAATAAATTAATGACTGAAAATATTTTAGATCATGGCTATCAAAGATTTAGATCTCACTGGTGTGAGCTTATCACGACCTTAAAACCATTGCCCAGACCTATGGAGTTCATTATAATCTTAAAAGCAATAAGATGCAGCATACAATGAATCGAGAATGCCTATTTATTAAATATTAATATCCATTACATGAGCTTGAAAGATAAATTACAGAAAATACCCTATCATATCCCATATGCGATTGGCTTGTAGGATATTATTCTTTCAGAATCTGCAATGACCGACTGCTTGAAATTCTTCCAACTAATCGATCCTCTATTACACAAAAAATACATCCCAATGTAGACTTTCTATCATCGACATCAGTCATAAAGTCTAAATCGGTGTATCCCTCCACTTTCATCTCCGATCCTCCACCAAAGATTAAGAATAAATTCTTTGTTCTTCTCAAGTACTTAAGGATGTTCTTCACAGTATCCAGTATTCTTCATCTAGATTCGCTTGATATCTGCTCATAACACTCACGACAATGGCTATATCAGGTCATGTATATAATATGGCATACATGAGATTCTCTATTGCCGAAGCATAAGGTATCTTGCTCATATGCTGGATCTCCTTAGGTGTGTCAGGGCACATCTTCATGGAGAGATGAATGCTATGTCTAAAGGGCAAGAGTCCCCTCTTAGAGTTTTTCATGCTGAACCTCTTCAGCATCTCTTCTATGTACATTCGCTATGAGAATCCTATCATTCTCTTAGATCTATCCCTATAGATCTTTATATCAAGAATGTAGGAAGCTTCTCCTAGATCTTTCATGACGAATTTTGTTGACAAGCTTACTTTAACCGATGTCAGTATGAAAATATTATTCTCAATTAAGAGGATGTCATCTACGTATAATATAAAGAATGTGACAGTACTCCCATTGATATTTTTATACACATACGGCTCCTCCTCATTTTTGATGAAATCAAATATTTTGATCACATCATTAAAACGAGTGTTCCAACTCCAAGATGCTTGCTTGAGTCCATATATCGATCTTTGTAGCTTGCAGATCTTGTGATCACTATCACTGCATGTGAAACTCAAAGACTGCTCTATATAGATATCTTCATTAAGATATTCATTTAGGAAGGTAGTTTTCACATCTATCTGCCAAATTTCATAATCATGAAAAGCTGCAATTGCAAGCAGAGTCTGGATGAATTTTAGCATGGCCAAGGATGAAAAGATTTTTAATAGTCAATACCTTCACGTTGACTGTAATCTTTCACAACCAGCCTTACCTTATAGGTATCTATCTTACCATCTAATCTAATTTTTCTTTTA
>KE505041.1:489081-501228 GCA_000441515.1 Elaeis oleifera | reverse complement strand
CTTATAATTTCTACTCTATTTTTCTACTCTCAAAGCTTATTCCTAGACCCCCTATTTATAGATAAATTTTTATAATTTTTTGGTTGGGAAAGGAGTCCTAAAATCTTAGAAATCATACTAATCTCTTTAGAAATATTTCTGGCCGTCGGATGGAGCTTGGACAGCTCAGATCTGATCAAAAATCAACTGTTTAATTTTATCAAAGTCGGATTGAACCACAGCCGTCCGATCATGCTTGAGATTGATTCTGGACCGTCGGATCGCGTAGTTTAACTCCTTATCAAAGTCGAAAGCGATAACAGTCATTGGATCACGTGATGGATTGCTTCTGGACCGTCGGATCGTGCAAAAACCCCTCTTATAAACCGACAACGAACAGCAGCCGTTGGATTGATCTTCAGATTAAATCTCAGTCATTGGATCGCATCCAGGATCTTTCTCTCGCTGTGAGCCACGTCTGTGGACCACGTAACTATTCTTGTGGACCGCGCCCTGGCTCTGTGGACCGACCGATCGGTCCACCGTGCACCAGAGGTAATATTTTTATTTTTAGGATATTTTGGCTCGATTTTTGCTTTGATTTTCATCTAAAAATAAAAAAATATGTATTAAATTTTCAAAATTTTTCATCATTTTAGTGCTTAAATTATTCAATTAAATTAACATCTATTTTCATAAATATAGTCTAATTTATTTTTAAATTATTTATTTTGTAAAAAAATTAATTATTCATAAATTAGATTTTTAAGAATATGTCAGCACCATAAATTATCAAAATATTTTAATAATATAAAATATACCACTTATCAGCCACCCTTGATCCCAATAGACCAAACAAGAGAAAGCAACAATCTATTGCTGGATAAAGTACTTATATAATAACTTCTTATAATTTTCTATTTATAATACTATCTAGATATTGAATATCGAAATTCCAATTAATATTTGCAAATCGTTGTAAGGACTTAAGGTCAGTAGAAAGTTCAGAAACGGCGAACAGTTGTTGAATGTTGGAGATGAAAGCCTTGTTCCCGTTCTAGCTCTAAAAACTATTCAGCTTATTTTTGAATCTGAGGTTGTCATGTTACATGATTGTCATTATTGTCCTTCTTTTTGATGAATATCATCTCTGTAAGTCTTTTAGTCAAAGTTAGTTTCAACTTTTTAATAAAAATAATTTTTATGATATCATTATGAATGATACTGCAATTATATGTGGACAATTAAAATATGGCATATACCTTCTATCACAGTCTATTAGTATAATGTATACACCTAATAAACATCCTAAAATAGATAATATCTGCTATGCTTATCTTTGGCACTGTCGGCTAGATCATGTGAATAAAAATAGGATAGACAGGTTAACTAGAGAAAAAATCTTCGACATTAATGATTGTAAATCATTACAGACCTGTGAGTCCTATCTTCTTAGGAAGATGATAAAGTCAACTTTTAAAGAAAAGGTGAGCGAGCCGTCGATGTTCTGGGTCAAGTGTCTAGTGATATATGTGGACCCATGAGCACTAGTGCCAGAGATAGATTCAACTACTTCATCACTTTTATTGAGGACTTATCGAGGTATGGGTATGTCTATCTTATGAAACATAAGTCCGAATCATTTGAAATATTCAAATGATTTCGTAGTGAAGTAGAAAAATAAACTGAAAAGAGTATTAAAACTCTTCGATCAAATCGAGGAGGTGAATACCTTTCTAATGAGGTTTTGGCATATCTAAAAGAGAATGAAATTCTCTCAATAGACCTCTCCTAGGATATCACAACACAATGAGGTGTCGGAAAGAAGAAATTGAACTTTGTTAGATATGGTTCGATCCATGATGGACTTTGTGACTCTACCAATCTTCTTTTGGGGATACGCTTTAGAACTGTTTGTTATGTTCTGAACAGAATTTTGAATAAATTAATTGCAAAAACTCTATATGAGATATGAACTGGGCATAAGTCGATACTCTCTTATCTTGGGGTTTAGGATTGTCCAAGTTATGTCAAGCATCTGCACGCCAATAAGCTTGGACCTCAATCTAATAAGTGTATATTTGTATGATATCTAAAGAAATAAGAGGATACTATTTCTACCTCACTAAAGAACAAAAGGTATTCGTTAGCAATAAGGTATTCATTTTGAAAAAGAAATTCTTTGGGGAAGAAATTGATGCCACTAAGATCAAACTTGGAGAAGTTCGTAAGTAAGAAAATCAGGTACCTTTGAGTAAAAATATAGAACCAGATTTGATTGGAGAATCAAATCAGAACCTGTTATAGAGGTACTATTAAGAAGATCCGATAGAGTACCATGTCAATCAGACAGATACTATGATTTTTGATCCAAGATGGTGATCTTGTCAAACTAGATGAGAACAATAAGAATCTGATCATCTATATAAATGCCATGCAAAGGCCCAACTCTGAGAAGTGGCTAAAAGTCATGAAATCTAAAATGAAATCTATGGAGATCAATGGTGTATAGACACTTGTTGATCCATCCAAAGGGATAAAATCCGTAGGGTGCAAATGGATCTTCAAAAGAAGAGAGGAGTGGATGGGAAGGTGGAGACCTATAAAGTCCATCTAGTTATCAAGGGATATCATCAACGTTATGGTATTGACTATGACGAGACATTCTCTCCTGTAGTAATGCTCAAGTCCATTCAAATTATACTTGCTGTAGCAGCACATCTAGATTATGAGATCTGACAAATGAATATCAAAATCGACTTTCCTCAATAGAGAGTTGGAAGAAGAGGTGTATATGATACAACCTAAAGAGTTCACATACACAGACGAATTTAAAGTGTGCAAGCTAAAGAGGTCCATATATGGACTGAAGCAAGCCTCTTGAAGTTGAAACATGTATTTCGACAAGACGATCAAAACATATGGCTTCGTTAAGAATGAAAAGAAGCCCTGCATCTATAAATGAGCTAATAATTTTGTAGTCATTTTTTTTGTATTGTATGTAGATGACATACTCTTAATGAAAAATGACATCCATACTTTATAGAGTATAAAGCTATAGCTATCATCATAGTTCTCCATGAAGGATTTGGAAGAAGCATCCTATATCCTAGGAATGAAGATCTATAGAGATAGATCTAAAAAATTACTTGAATTATCCCTATCCAAGTATATCGATACCGTACTGAAACAGTCCAGCATAAAAAATTTCAAAAAAAACTATCTACGGATAGGTCAAAAAGTTACTCTCTTTAAAAAAGATTATCCGATAACTCCTTAAGAGAGAGAGCATATGAGTAAAATCTCATATGCCTCGACAGTAAGATCTATCATATACGTTATGACATGTATAAGGTCGGATGTGGCCTACTCACTAGGGATAGTGAGTAGATATCAGTCTAATCTGGATGAGAATCATTGAAAAATTATGAAAACAATCCTTAAGTATTTGAGAAATACTAAGAACCAATGGTTAATCTATAGAGATACTAACTTTAAACTTGTGGGATATACTGATTCTAGTTTTCAGTCAAATCATGATGATAGTAAAAGTATGTCTAGCTACATATTCATTTTATTTGATAGAGCGATCTACTGAAAGAGTTTCAAGTAGCACAAAGTAGCTGATTCAGTATGAGAAGTGGAATATATTACGGCATCTAATGCTACAAAAGAAGCTGTTTAGTTGAGGAAGTTCACTTGTGAACTTGGAGTGGTTTCCTTAGTTGAAGGTCCAGTTCTATTGTATTGTAACAGCACTGGTGTTATCGCTCAAGCCAAGGAACCCAAGTCCCATCAAAGAACCAAACATATTCTATATTGCTATCACCTAATCCATGAGATCGTCGATCAGAGTGACATCAAGCTGCTAAAGATTAATAGAAAAAAAAATCTGGCCGACATCTTCACTAAAGCTTTCAGGATAAAAGAGTACGATGATCATAAGTGGAAGATGGATATTAGATACCGTCCTGATTGGTTTTAGTCCAAGTGGAAGTTGTTGAAAAATATATCCTAAAGCTAATTATCTAATCTGTAGATGATTGAGCTCTTTATAATTTATATAAATTATTAATAATAAAATTATTTTGATAAGTTCATCATAAAAGTGCATCTTCTTTTGAACTCTTGTATTATGATAAAGTCCTTAGAACTATGATATAATTGATAAAGAAAATTTATCGAATAGTTCTTAAATTTGTTCGTGACTAAACGATGCATTATTAATAAGGACAATAATGTTTATCGAGTACAGGTCATTATGTGCCATATGGATTGGTTGTCCTCTCAATTAAGGAGTATAGAGACACTGGTATAATATATAAATGAGATGTAGAAGTACATCATCACTGAATAGTGACTCATCTGAAAAGCACTCTGCTGTCAAAAGCAGCTCATAAAGGATATGGGCATAATGTGTCCCTCCGATATGAGATCACTATGGTGACTTGTAAGTAACTCATTGTGCTTTGAAATCGGACTACCTGTATTTCTAATAAAGTAACAGAAGGCTATTGGGTACAGTTAAGTACTTGTGAAGTTGGTGTGTGAGTCAAGATGAGATTGACCCCTCCGGATTACAGGAGTTAATACATCACTGTATTTTAATTAATAAATTTTGATCAAGATAATCCATATGATGGATTTGAAAGGTTGAAATATAATGTAGATGACTATTTAGGATTGACAGGTAAACCCTAAGTCATCTTGAGCATTATGATCAAAGAGATAGATTATGCAGTAACCAAATGTCAAGATTTTTGAATATTACTTTGTAATTATTTGACCTATCTAAATATCGGATATCATTGCTAGATGGTCACTTCGATTAGCATAGGAAAGAGTTTCTATACTACCGACTTAGTGTTCGAACCTATGGAGTCGCGCACAAAGTCAAATAATGTAGAAAAGAATTGATCAAATATGTACGTATTCAATTTGAAAGTATGAGACTTGATTGAACATGTAAATTAACTTAATTAAGAATTAAGTTATGCATCATATAGAATTAAACACTAACTATGTCCAACTAACACTACAGATGAGGTGTGGATTTGATTCCAGAGATGAAATTGATCGAATCAATGTTCCAAATAATTATGAGAGATTGGATCGAGTTCTAATTACTTTAGATCAGATCTAATTTAATTAGATCTGATTTTATTAAGGCTTAATTGGGTTAATTATCCAAATTAGACTTCGATAAAATTTAATTGGATTAGGATCAGCAATCTTTTTGAATTTGATTTGAATAGGATTCAAATTGAATCCAAATCGGAACCAAATCTGATTTGGTATACTTCGCCATGTTCTTTAATATTCATGCATCACATGGGCCGACTAAGATGGGGAGGGATCTCCTTTGGGTGTGCTGCATGAAGAGAGAGGTGCAAGTTGGCGCCTCTCCTACTTTGCTTGGGAATCCTTGTGATTTAGGAAGTTTGGATATACTCTACCTGGTCTGTGGTGAACCTTGCTTCCATCTGTTTGACTTTTTCTTTCGACAAAATGGATCGCTACTCTGCTCTCCATCAATTCTAACTAAAGCTTCATATTGACCGCCAGTGGTCAATTGAATGCTCTTGGAAAGCAACCTTCTCCTTCTCTATCAAAAGCCTATTCTGAAGTCGAAGTACCTTCCCGGTGCCACCCCATCTCGCTTCTTCAGCCGTCTTACCCAAATCTATGAAGTGTTCCAAGAAAGTGATCCTCTTTTGGGTAGTGCAAAGTTCATTGCTGCATTGGACGATTCTTTTGGTGGCACCCCATCTTGCTTCTTTGATAGTCTTGTTCGATTTTAAGTAGACTTCGATTAGACTCTTCTTCTCTAGATAGTACGACTTGTCTATCCATTCGATATTTTCTTGGAGGTGCTTTATTTTAGTGAAGGCCTCGATGTACTACTTCTCCCTCTCTGAAGCCTTTCGACTAGCCTGGGAGGTCATCTTCTTGGTCGAACAAACTTTCTTCTCAAGGGCTTCGATGCAAGCCCTAATAGACTCACAGAAGGGGTTCAGCACAGACAATTACACAACCATAATGTTCACATTGATCAAACTATGGAAAGAAATGGCAAAATACGTGATAAAAATAGAAAACCTGGAAGGTAAATTTTTTTTATTAAATAAGAAGTTTTGTTGTTAAATAAAATAAGAAAAAAAAAGAGATTACAAAGTCGAAGCCTAAGTAGAGGCATTGACCACCTCGATCCCGAGAGCTTCTGGGATGTCGGTAGGAACTTCGACTGTTGACTAGGCCCGAGCTGTCTCGATGACCCTGGACTCTAATTGGGGTTGCTCTCTAGTAGCAAACTCAGCTGGTTGCTGATCTTCACCTGCCTCATCCCCATTTAGCAAAGAGAGGTCAAGGTCAGGGAGGTGGGCGACTATCCTCTCCCGAAGCACATCCTGCCGTAGAAAGAAGTCTTCCTCAGAGAAAGCTATCTTTTTCTGGGTGAACTCTAGGGAGGACTGAAACACCTTAACCACCTGCCGACCTACATTAGTGAGTTTCTTATCAGCCTCCTGACGTCTCTTTCTTTCCACTAGAAGTTCAGCCTCGATCTTCTTCGGTGCCACCTTAGCCTTCCTTTGCACAAATTCGACCTTCCTCTGTGCTACTTTGGCTGCGGTCCTTGCCACTTTGGCCACCTCCTTTGCTGCCTCAGCCACTATCTTTGCCACTTCGGTGGTCATTTGTGCGGCTTTGATTTTCTCCAGCAGCTCCCTCAAGCGCTTCACCTTGGTCTCAACCTCGTTGGTCCTTGTGTAGAAGGCCTTAGATTCCTTGCGGACATCTGTGACCTCCGACTTGGACACCTTTTCCAAGCTACTGAACAAGGCAATGTAGTGATCGAGCTATGAAAATGATCAAGTTAGCTACCTAAGATGCAAAGCCAAAAAAAATTAGAGAACTCACCCAAGCGTAAGTATTGATGGCATCTCTTTGCTGGATGTTTAAACTCTACTTCTCTAGCTGGTTGGTGTCCACTGGAAGAAGAAAGCTCCAAAGCTACTCATAGGCCACTTTGTGGTCTCACAGGATGGAGCTGGAGAGAATGATCGAAATGGCCTTCGACCCCTGGCTGGAGAGAGGAGCTAATTTTGAGCTGCTCCTCTCAGCTTAGGGAGATGGCTCTAAGACATGAGAGGCAAGGTCTGGCCTCTGGGCCGGTGGTGGGACTGTCGGTGCCCGAGCTTACACCAAGATTGGGGGTGGCGGATGAGCTACTAGTGCTTGAACTTGCACCAGAGGAGCTTGGACCACCACCACAGGTGAAGGAACACATTCCTTGGTGTGTTGCTTCGCTTGAGCAGATGGAGCTTGGTGCAGCTTCTTTGGCACCGCCGCACCAGAAGATGAACCTAAGGTCTTCCTCTTCTTCAGGCCTAACTTCTTCATTGCCTCGATCTCCTCAGGCCTCATTTCTACGTCAAACCAAAATAAGTTAAAAGAAGAAAAAGAGGAAGAAAAAAGAGAAAAGCATAGATTGGCCAACCGATCCTTACCTAAGGAATCGGCTAGGCTGAGGCCGATGTTAAAGAGAGTCCACTCTGACAGTTCTGGAATTTTGTGCTGGTTTAGCGCATTGAAGTGCTGTCAGTCTACATCCCCAACTTAGAAACTCAGAGGTCAGACTCTCTAAGTTGACCTCAACTCAAGAAACCCCAATCCCTTATGCCTGAGCAAGAGACATAAAAGAAGCGCTCCTTCCAAGCATGAACGGACGCAGCGGCACCTCGAATCAAGGCACGAACCTCATGAAAGGTACCACCAATCATCAAAATAAGGATGTTGTTGAGGTTATAAAAAAATTAGAATAGATCAATAGACGGCTCAATCTCCACTAGGAAGTAGGCCATCAAAAAGCTAATAAGGAAGTGCCATGAGTTCGGGGCCATTGAACCCAAGGCCATACCAAAATGAGGAAAAGCTCAACAATGAAAGGGGGGAGAGGGAGTCTAAGGCCAGCTCAAAATGACTCCTCGTACAAAGCGAGCAGACCAAGAGGGGTTGCATATTTTACCAGTTGGATCTGAGAGCTTTAAATCAAATTCGGATGGGATGCCAAACTAGGCCCTCAGCATACTAAGGTTCTCTAAGTCCATTGTAGAGCAAAACCTATCAAGTATGAAATTCTCACCCATGCCCGACATCGAAATCCCTAAGATCACCTTCTGAGGGAGAATTGGAGGGCCCTCTCATCACTATTCTTCCCTGGTCTAACCATTGCAATAGATAGTGCTAAACCCGAAAAGAAGGCGAAGGAAAGGAGCACAAGGATGAAGAAGAAGAATGAACGGACATAGAAGAGCAAAGACAAATAGGAGAGTGGTCGAGGAAGGACCCTAAAAGACTAACCTACACATCTGAGAGTAGACCCACTAATGAAGCTTTGGACTCCCTCGTTAGAGCACTACCATCTCAAGGAAGAAAAAGACTTAGGAAAACAATGAGGAAGAGGACAGGGGAATGAAACACCCTATTATAAAGGCCATGGATGGCCCTTGATCCCACATTGATTTGGCTCGAGCTACTGGATGACTACCACGTGAAGGAACCGAATCGATCGAAATGATTTCTCCTAAGGGTACATTTATGTGCACATCTCTAAAAATGCATGACACCTCGAATCTAGTCCAATCTTTAATAGCCATCGACTGACAACCCTTCATCTGACATCCCTTCATGAATCTTACAGACTTGCTGAAGTGATGGTTCAAGGGCTACAGATGCACCATTCTGCCCAAGAATGGGAGCTCGATACATGTCTTCAGTGGACACAAAGTAGTTCATACTCCCTATCCCCGACCTCTGTTCAAACTAGGGAGTAGGGGGCATATATGTGGGTAGTACTCTGGTGCACGGTCCAAAAGCATAGATGAGTTCTGGCTTCAGTCGACCTATGCATTAACCACTGACTCATGCATTGACCACCGATCCTCACATCAGCTGTCGACCTATACACGTGTTTCTGACTCCTCATTAGCATCTTCATTTACAAGCCTTTAGCCTACTTGTGAGTCGCCGGCTCCAGCATTGGCAGCCAAACCTATTTTAAGCACATCAAACTACCGACCTACATAGTGACCATTATTCACATCATCAAATAACATCCAAAATCAGACACCGATCCAAGGATGGTGCCAACCCCCACATTGGTTCCAACCTAGGCACCTATCACCAGTTATCATCCTCGATAATGTGTATGGCATCTTCATGCCACACTCCCTCCACTCCCAACTCCAGTCACTATGTTTGAGAAGGTCAGTAGGAAGCTTCCATATGGTCTTTTCAAATCAAGTCATTAAGAAAAGTGGCTAGCCATGCGTAAGAAAGGTCATGTCAAATTTCCAAATCTTAGGTACTCAAACCATAGCCATTAAGAAAATCGTTGGCCACGTGCGGAATAAGGTCACATCAACCGCCATGTCCTAGGGGCTTTGACTGGGGTCATTAATGAAAGTGGCTGACCACATGCCGGATAAGATGGCGCCACCAGCCAAATCCAAGAAAATCAAAACAAGAATTTCGAGGGTATGGCAGAAAGATCTCTGACTATTCTTCTCTCCCATGGCTCTCACCTCTATAAATAGAGATAATCAAAAAATCTCCAAGGTATGCAATTCTCACACGCACTTCATCTCATCTATTCCAGATTTCTAACTTGAGTGTCGGAGGGCCCCATCAAAATCATCTTGATTGAAGACTTATTTTGAAGGTCCAATCACCATCATTTTCATCAGACACTGCCGCACTCTAGCAACTTTGACCCGAGCTAGAAATCTGCTGCAATATAACCAAAGCAAAAACAACGGCTCAAATTCAAAAGAAAAGAGTAGGAATCTCTAATATTAATTCAAAAAGGATCAGATATCTCCACATAAGCATATATTTTTATTTATCCCATTATAAACTTCCATTTATTTTGTTAAATAATTTATCCTTTCCATTAGTATTGATTTTTTTATAAGAGAGATAAAGAAAGTAAAATGATCAATAATTATTAAATAATTTTACTTAAAATATATTTTGATTTTATTTATTCTTTCATTACATAAATTTATATTTAAATTTTTATTATCTTTTTATGTATCATATGGGTATTGTTGCTACCAAAATCTGACACAATTAGGACCATCTAGAGGATGTTGTTTGATCCACGATGATGATGCCTTGGAGTCACGAATCTGTACACCAAAAGAATAAAAAGTTCATCAGATTGGCTTCGATCGGATCCTCTGATGCTTAAGTCAGATCGGACATTGAAAGAACAAGAATAAAAGAATATAGTAAAGCATTATAATATACAATATTATCCTGTTCTGATTGGCTCATTTGGGCCTTCTCAGAATCTGATGAGGTCAACTTACTCGACTTTCTATTGAGGTCAACTTACTCGACCTTCTGATGAGGTGGACTTCCTCAACCTTATGATGAAATCAGACTTCATCGGCCTTCTGATGAGATGGACTTCATCGGCCTTCTGAGAAGGTGGACTTCGTTGGCCTTCTGATGAGATGGACTTTCTTGGCTTTCTAATGAGGTGAACTTCTTCGATCTTTTGATGAGGTCAAACTTCATCGACTTTCTGATGAGGTGAACTTCCTCGATCTTTTGATGAAATGGACTTCCTCGGGCCTTCTGATGAGATGGACTTTCTTGGCTTTCTAATGAGGTGAACTTCTTCGATCTTTTGATGAGGTCAAACTTCATCGACTTTCTGATGAGGTAAACTTCCTCGATCTTTTGATGAAATGGACTTCCTTGACCTTTTGATGAGGTTAAACTTTCATGATCTTCTAATTAGGTGGACTTTCTCAGCCTTCTGATAAGGTCAGACTTTCTCAGCCTTCTGATGAGGTGAACTTCTTTAGCCTTCTAATGATGTAGACTTTCTCGATCTTGTCAGTTTCTTCGAATTTTTCTTTGATCTTGTCAGCCTTCTTAAATTTTTTCTCAAATTTTCTCTTCGATTTTATCAGCCTTCTCAAATTTTCTCCTCGAATTTGTCAGCCTCCTCAGATTTTCTCCTTGACTTTGTCAGCTTTCTCGAATTTCTGATGACCTGTGGACATGCACTAAGGAAAGAAAAAATATGATAGATGAGGGCTTATGAGTCTTTCACCATGAGAGCTTTGAGTTGTGAAAGTCTTTCTCCTTCAAAGTCTGTCCCTTTTGGAGTTTCTTGATCCTGTTTATATAGGTGTGGAGGAAGGATCCGTTGTAGAAATTAAGGATTGAGACATAACTTTCTCCTTATGAGCAATCAAATTTTTTTTTATTTAGAATTTAATCTACCATAATAATCCTTTCATTTCTGGATTTCTCTTAATAGCAAAGGTGTAACTGTCCAGAATTCAAATCTTTATAAAATTACTTGCCACATGTCAATCAATGATAGGGAGGTGATTTATATGTCATATCATATACCTCTCACTTTCAAGTTCAAAGCAATTTCATTGCTTTGGATGAAAGAAGTAGTCAATAAGAAGTCAATGAAGGAAAAACCACCTTTTTTTTGTAGGATCTTCCAGATCTAATGAGATCTGGGACGAAATATTTTAATAAAAATTTATCCTACGATATTTCAGATCTAAAATCTATTAGATCTGATTCTTATTATCTGATATTTAATCTAAAATTAAATCTAAAATTAGAAGATTAGAGAAATACCTCTAGGGTAACTAGATTATCCTGTAGATGATCGCAGCAATGCCCAAGGTTCAAAAATAGCCACGCAGTCGTCTGGCCTCTATCGATATCCACCCAAGTAGGATCTAGATCGTCTTCTCCTCATGAATCTTTGCTCCAAAAATCAGATCTAGATCTGATTTGAAAGATCTTTAAAAGATCTTCTGAAACTGGAGCAGCAGCTTCTCAAAAATCCCTACAGCCTTCTGTTCAGAGAGCCACCACGCCTTGGACAAGCACCAGATGGACGTCCAACTTCTTGGACGTGAAGAGGGGAGAGAGAGGAGCAGAGGGGACATAAAAAAGTGGAGGGAATTTATATTTTTGCTGGGGTTTGAGTAGATTCTCTAAACTCTAGGTGCAGACAGGGTTTAAATAGACCCTGCTGCGCCATGCAGTGCCACATCATTTGACCAATCAAAAATTTTAATTAATTTAAAAAAATTTTGATTGGTGGAGTGATGTTATCTGATC
>KE505041.1:463173-475574 GCA_000441515.1 Elaeis oleifera | reverse complement strand
ATACATATATACATAATATACATATATGTATATATGTATGTATACATATATGTATATTATGTATATATGTATACATATATATATGTATACATATATATGTATACATATATATGTATATATGTATATTATGTATACATATATGTATATTATGTATACATATATGTATATTATGTATACATATATGTATATATATATATGGGGTAGTTCTCTGCACTACTTCCGAGTGTAGAAATAAAGTTTGTGATCCTGCCAACGACCATGCACCGGCTCAGCCACCAGCTACATCAATGTTGGACCACTAAAGCGATCGAACCACTTTCGGTGGTTGGCAACATCTAGAAATCTTCGCGTGAACACATGAAGTGCACCGCCAACCTCGTCGATTGCCGAGACACGAAACACCTCTACTTACACCAAAATTGCTGACCCAGTACAGCATACGGATCCGACCCTGGGGAAAACCCGTCGGAGATAGCCCCAAAAGATCCAAGCATCAGAGGCCGGCCTGGTCCTCGCTGACCTTAGTCTCTTTCACATCGTCAGAATTCGACACGTGGCAACAGATCTGCCATTCTCTCTTCTTTATGGTACATCAGTCGCTTTCAGTCCTCCACATTTATTCCTGATTAAATTTCAAATTAAAGACAAGGAGATTCTCCCGAAAACAAAACTTTGACACTGAAGATCATTTTCACCGTCTGACCATGATCAGACGGCGTTGAAACGGAGAAAGTGGCTACTCTAGTCAGCGGTCCCGCTATTTCAAAACAAACTCTTGCATGAGCTGGGAGGCTTCGAGGAGGAATAAATAAATAAAGTTAAAGCAAAACAAAGGTAATAGACATCGTAGTGTGTTATCACGCGCGAGGACGGTATGCGAGACTAGACCGCGCGCTCGCCGAAAAAGTGTTTCTTTGCTGATATAACCGAGTGACAACCGGTGGATTTAACGCATCGAATATTATTATTATTTAAATTTATATTAAAAATTAAGAATTAGAATGAAAAGACGTGAACATTATATTAAATAAATTTTAAATTTATTAAATTTGAAGAAACTAGTGATGAATTTATTCTGATACTTTATAAAATTAATTAGGTTAACACACCAATATAATGAATATTGGTTTATACCGCTGGCTTGATTTTTGTATTTATTAGACATCAGCTATGATATGAATAGAAAATTTTATGATGTTTTTGGATCATAACTGAAATCGAAATTAAATAAAATTAAATGACTTAAAATCGAAATCGAAATAGTCAAATCTTTCAAAGCACTTGATTCGTAATTAGAATCAAAATCAGAATTGAAATAAAATTTAAATTTATAAAAAATTAAAGATTGAATTTATATAGATTGAGCCATTCTCGTTCCATTCTGAAATTAAATCAAAATGGGACTCCTCCTAACCAAACGATGAGAATGAGAGTCATCTATTTCGATTCTAAACCCCCACTTCTCCTAATCAAGCATTTCCTTATCTTATTTGAAGTCTACATTATAAATAATCTCATTCTACATCCGTCTTAATCTCATATCTTTAGGACTAACTCAAATCAATATTTTGGAAGACTATGATGCCTGCTGTCATTATTCAATTTATATCAAATAACAAGATTTCAAAATTTACGAGATAGTTTATTTTAAAAAGTGACATATCACTCTCGATCAAATATAATGTAACAAACGTATCTTGCTTAATAAGGCAAGCTAATGATTTGATTTTTAATTTTTTATGATATCTTCATCCTCATGGTAAATAGAGGATCTGAAAATTTTGAGGTAGGCAATCACTTCCCTTTCAATAATATTTTTTCACCCTATTTTTAGTTTGTGGCTTGCCTCGGAAGACCTCTATGGGTCCGACGACGGTTAGGAGGCCAACGTCAATAAATAAAATATTTTTTAAAAAATTAATTAATTTATATAGAAATCTATATGAATGCGGTGCTTGACTACTCCGATCGCCTGTTGTGAGTATATTTGAAATAAAACATAATATATCAAAAAATAATCTAGAAAAGGGATGTTGATCAATGGGGAGGTGGATCTCAACGTGTCTGTATTTCCAATATTTCTTTAACACCCTTGCAACAGAATATAAAAAATTAATTATTAAATAAATAATAATTAAAAACAACAGCTGTCATCTACCATAAAAGCCAAAGGTCCGGGACAAACCGCGTAAAGGTCAGAAAAGGACAATATTAAGTCGACTAATCTAGGATCAGGACACCCGTAACTTCCGCTTAGATCGGGGATTAATCGAGGCTGCACCCTCTCCCCTCGTCTTAAAAGGCCGCGAGAGAGGCCACCGGTGGCTCTCGGCGTCCCTTGCGGAGGAGACGACCGAGGGAGAGAGAGCGCGCGATCGGGAGAGAGGCAAAAGGAAGAAGAGGAAGAGAGGCGCAAGGCCAGGAAGCGCCTCTCATCTCTCTTATATATATATATATATATATCTTTGACTCTCTCTCTCACGCCTTTGTGTGCGTCTCCTCCGCCTTCTTCCCTTCGCCGCCGCGGGGCCCCGGCCGGATGTGAGTAAATATTAGCTTTTTTGGCTCAATTGGCCGATCCGGAGGCGATCAAGGGAGAGATCGCGAGATCTGGTGTTTTGACGTGATCTGCTAGAGAGATCCGGCGATCAGGAGTCTTTTGGCTTCTATCTGGAGATCTGTGGGGAGATCCGGCGAGCCGAGCCCTTTCCGGCGAGGAATATCCGGTAAGGGCACGAGATGTCCTAGGAACTAACGCTATTTTCTTAGATCCCCAGATGCTTCCCTTGATTTCGATGTGGTTTACCATTGGATTTGTGTATTTTGTCTTTGAAATCGTGTTTTACTTAAAAAAAAAAAAAAAAGAAGTTTTGAATTTTATTCGATTTTTCGTGGTGTGGGCCTTGGTTGGGAATCTGAACTTATTCTAGCTTTTATTTGGATTTGTATTCTTTCATGTATGTTCTGCTGATTTTGCCCTAAAGGTTGGAACCTTTTCTTATTCCCTCGTAACGTTGTATGTATGAGCTTTGTGGTGGTGGGTGTGTGTGTGTGTGTTTGTGTGTGTGTGTGTGTGTGTGGGTGGGGGGGGGGGGTGGTCACTAACTCCGTTCTTGGGGCATTTGTTGACGGATCGAAGTGAATATTATTTTCATTTGTTGCTCTATTTGTTTTTGAGTTCCTTTTTCATTTACTTGTTTGGTGTTGCACCTGATCCTTGAATTTTCGGGGGATATAGTGTTTAGTTACAAGGAGTCAGCTTGATGATTGAATCATTGCTGTTTTGTTAGGTGACAAGATAAGTATCTCAGTGATTCTTTGTGTGGAATTCTAGTTTCTTTTGTCTGAAATTTGTTTTTGGTCTTGGTGGTCAATCGGATATCCTCTATTTTACTTGCTCCTGATGACTATTCTGTTGCTGTATCTAGGTTCATGATAGGATTGTTCTAAATGTTCTTTCCATTTTCACGAGGTTAACATTTTTTTCTTGAAAGACTTGATCTTTTGTCTGTTCCTCCCTGATCTTGACTGTTGGGTTACTGTTCTTCCTTTGGCTGTTCTGGCCTGCGAGGAGGCAGATATGTCGGAAAGCGTGTCCATTGCAGCTCATAGTGTATATCATTGCCGTCTTCGCTGGGTTTCTACGATATTTAATTTCTTGGTATTGGTGGCAGTTTTGTATAATTTTTAGGAAAGTTTTTGGTCATTTTGTTGCTGTTATGGCTGATCCTTGAATATCCTAGTGTAAATTGTTCAAAGGAAGCCAGCTGTTGTAGAAGCGTCTCCAGTCAGTTTTGTTGCGATTGCTTGCTATATTTCGCTTACTTTGATTACATATAGTTTTCCAGATGATGTTATGAAAATGTAAACAATTGAAAGATAAAGAAAAAAAAACCTTTGGAAATAAAGTTAATGTTCCTCAATTAAAGTTAGAGGTGATACTTTGCAGCTTGTTTTCTGGTGCATCTGGAATAAAAGCTAGCTGGAAGTGATTATATTGTTAAATCCTTTACTTTGTCTTAGAATTTCTATGCGCATATCACTGTACTTTCGTTGGGATTTGCAGATGCTCCACATCCATTGCCGTTTTTAGAATTGTTATGCACTGATACTTTATGCAAACTGCACTCACTCTTCATGTAGCTTTTCAGTTTTATGTTGTGGTACATTCAAGTTTGCCCATTTTTAGCATGTCTCGTAGTGTAGATTTTTGAAATATGATTTGAAATATGCATGCTAGCAATCTAGATGTCGATAAGAAACTCTTATCTTAGTTTGGGACTCTTATGTAAGCACTCCACCCACAACTATTGCATTTAATGATCTTGTTCCAATCCTCTGCTTCATGCCAATAACATTGCTGGTTCCTTCTGAAGCTTCTCCGGCTCTTTTTGTTTGGATAATGTGCTCTATCATTTGTGCTTCTGCAATGTTGAAGACTCAAAGAATCCGAAGCCCAAACAGATTGGGTAATACCTGTTGTTGGTCATAATTCGCATTAAAATGGCCGGTGGATATCTATAACCATTATGGAAAATTGATATGCTTGGTAATCAGTCATGTATAAGTATGTCACTGTATGTACTTAGCCTGTCTCTATCAATGGTATAAAAGCCTTCAAATTTTTCCTGAAGCTAAGCTCTACGAGACCTATCATCTTGCAAGATTGCTTGCAACATCTGACGATACAATATTTTAAGTGATCTTTATTGGATATGGATGTATTCTGGCTCATCTTTTGGTTTGCCTTTTTATTTATGAGTGGTTGTCTTCGATTTGGTTTGACAAAGAGACTAATTCTGTTATGTAAGTCTATTATGCCAGCACGGTTCTGCTTGATGTTGGTCATGGATTTGTTTGACAGTGTTGTGAGGATATTGAGTGTTGCTTGTTGGTTGTGGTTAAATTGGTCGCTTGGCAAATTTTGGAATATATTTTCTTGATTCGGATGGTTGTTAGATATTTACATGTTATTTAGACAAATGTGGTTGGGTGGAATTTCCTTTTTCATGATATCTATTTTTTATTTTATATTTTCCTCTTTGTTTCTTCTTCCTTTTTTTTTTGTTGATGAAAGTGAAATATGCCCCTTCAGGTATAGAATATCTGTATTTTGTCTAAGAATGCATACACATGGATGCTTGTATGTCTTGAGAATGTCTTATGTTTGATTTTCTTGTATGCTTTGCTGATGAATCTATCCTCTCAATATATTCCCTTCTGGTCAAAACTTCATCTCTGCAAGATCTGGTTATGCATTCTTGTCTAGTTCGTACATTGTTATGCCGCATTATGTTTCAATGAGGCTTCTTCCTTTCTTTCTTTATCTCTGGTTTTGTTCATAATATTTTTATTGTAGTGCTTTGTCAATTCATGAAACCTTGATTTTTGATGTTGCAGGAGACAGTTGTGATGGAGCATAGCCCAATGACACTCAATACCATGGGCCAACTGTTCCAAGAATGCGTATCAGATAGGAAGTCAAGGTTTTGGCAAATTGATAACCAATCAATTCCCAGAGCAGAACTCATCTGTCCTCAACCTCGTCGTGCCACTAGGGTCCCTTGTTTCATGGATAACATCAACAGAATCGGCCCAAACCAAAGAGGTGACTTACAGCAATTAAGACTGTTTTGCTGGCTTCGAAGCTTTTGCCCATGTTGTCATTATTGAACTCACAAAATTATCTTATTGTTCATGTGCTGGACTGCAAATGCTTTTTCATGTCATGTCATCCAGCATGGTTTATTCTTTGTCGGCATGCACTTTGCCTGAATCTCTGAAGTTCCCAAAGCCTGCATCATTGTATAGTCTAAGCTAGGCCAACCAAATTGTCAAGGACACATGCCTCATCATTTACGGTACAACTCAAAGCCTCTGGCTGGTGGCACCACAAGGCATGTGACATCTCACTCCAAATTTAGAGAACAGAGAGATGTGTTCTACCTGATTGGTTGCCATTGCATTATCCCTTTTAGAACTTGCTGAAGAATTATATGATCGCAGTCGATCATGTGCACTGCATGTTCACACATCTTCATGTATAGTCAATGACTGACACTATATCAAATCATTGAATAATCCAAAGAGACTCTTTACACACAATAACTTTGTTTTATCATAATTCACTCATGATACCATAGGGCTGTGCACCCCAAGGGGCTTTCTCTTCAGTTGGTCAGGATTCAAATCGTTGGTATTGCTTAAAAAGGAAAAAAAAAAAGTAGTGTTGTGATCACATTTGTATATATTTGACATCTTTTGTGAGGCGGGTGTACTCTTGATTTTTGTCAACTCGTGTTTAAGAATGATGAATGAAGCAGCTTGGGCTTCTGGGAATTGTCAAACCATGTGCCATAGTGACACTATATATACATTTAAGTTTCAAATTGTGCATATCAGACAGCACACAATGAAGAACATTTTCTATTTAAGATTCTTTTTGTTTGATGATTCTGTTGTCCTCTTTATTTCAGCATTTTGCCCATGTACAGAGGGGATTGTGGTCCTGAGATCCTTGATATTATCTTGAACAAGGTATCTGTCTACTTCAAAATCATTTTGTAGATGTTTTAGTCCTTATTTCTTAGTTTTGTATCCAGTTGTATCTTATTTTCAAGTTTGGTCTTTTTCAGGATGATCCTGAAGGTGATTTAGACATGAACAACCAGACAGGCTTCTTCTGTGGCTCGCCGCCTGTACGCACTAACAACCCGGTAGTCCATGATGCACAGTTTGCTAAACAAACTCAAAACTTAGCCTCTCCTTTAGGAAACTCTTTTGGGATGAAGCCGGCTGCGAGAGTGGAAATAGGCTCCCCATCCTGTGGGTCATCATTTGGAGGGAGCCCCAAGGTAAGAATCGAAGGTTTTGCTTGTGGCAACTCTGAGTCCCACTGCATAGTCCCTGCTCTCGCTTGATACATCACCACTCTAACCAGCTCTTCTGCCATGCTACTGTAAATTTTTCCATGGTTAATGGCCTTTTTATGAGAGGACCTGTTGAATCTTTTATCAGCCTTCCTAGAAATGCCAGTTTAAAGAAGAGTGTATGGTCCTGTACATATCTTAGGTTTCATGTATCTAGAATTTGTCTGTACGAATGAGTTTAGTGTCTGAGGTTTGTTTGAGTTGGAGGCTGGATTCAGTTTGGATTCAGACGTGAAAGTGTAAATAGACCTCTTCTGTATGAAATGCTAGTTCTAAACCTATCAATGGAAACTACTACTATTTCTTATCTTGCCATTTGATAATTAGCGGTTCTTCAATGTTGATTGCTGGTTTCTACTCAATTATTCTTTTGATATTTGTTTTATAGTATGGAAATTGAAAAGGAGTCCTCCTCCCTGGAGAAATTGGTCATGACTCATGAGCATTCTATCCTAAATCAAATTTATAAATCCTTTCTTGGTGGTAATCTGTAAGGCAGAAACAGTTTTCATCACTGTCGAACCATCAGGATTGGAAGGTCTGATGTAGTTTGCCTTGTGGTGGAGTGGATTTCACTCGGATGGGTAGGTATTGGACATTTTGGAGTCCAATCCAATGGCCTCCTGGCGGTCATCTAAGGCTTCCGTAAGCGTGAAGCCTGGAGGGATTTAATGATGCGACAAGTTCCTAAGTTTATTTATTTCATTACATTATTTATTTGGTTCTAAGTGTATTTTATTTCATTATGTTACTTATTTGGCTGTTGCATCAAATCTGGAGATGAAATTGAGATTTAGTAGGCTGAGGAACACCATGGCTTACAAGTCTTTTTGAAACATTTCAGCAGTATTTACAAACAGAATGGAATGAATGGTCTTACTTGTAGAGGAAGCGAGGGGGGGGGGGGAGAGAATTGGGGGGTGGTGGGATGAGGTAGGGTGAGCATTTTCTTGTACGTTTGAGCTGCTTGCATGTATAAAGTGACGAGCTCCTAACATAGAAAAGAATGAAAACAAAATAGTATCCTCCATGTGGACCTGTCTATGATCCTAAAGCATACAAATCTATTAACATCCAGCAATTCATCATAAATTTAGATGAAGTATTATTTTTCAATATTTGTTAGTAAATTATCAAATAATGTTTCGGTTTCTATGATTTCTTATGGTACGGAAAACTCATGGGCTTCTGTTTGCATCCATAGTTGGCATGGTTGTACTGCCACTCAAGCTCATCCGGAGCACCTAAGTGAATGAAGAAGCATGGAACAAATTACTGTATTTCATTGTGCCTGAAATATTTAAAGTTAGCAATTTGTTTATATTTTAAATGTTTGATACAAATGTGAGTTGATAACTGGCTTATAATAATATTCGGTGCATGCCACGATCATGAATAATTTAAGACGAAGAAAAGTAGATTTTAAATGAGCCGGATCCTATTTACTAACAAGGTATTTGGTATTAATGCTTGGAATGTACAGCACATCCGATGAAGGAATCCTAGACAGGCAGTGGTAACATTGATTCATGAAATTTTCATTTTACTTTATAAATAGGTACTTTGTTTAATATAGATCTTATTAAGGAGTGATAAAATATAGACCTTATAAGGAAGAAGGGGTAGAGGTGTCAAGACCAAAGGTGGCAGCCATGGTGGAGTCGATATGGAGTATATCGATGGGAGGAGGGACGAGTTTTGTGGATAAGAGTCCAAGGGATAAGCCCAATCTTTCATCTCTTTTGGTGCTTTGAGGCCGCCGAAATGATGGTGGGAGGAGGGGCAAACATTGCTAGTGCCATCAGTAGTGGTAATGATGAGATATACCTATCATCATTGAGGAGAGACTTGACGGAGGGTAGGACAAGTTCATCCTTAAAACCCTAGCAATAATAGAGAGGGAGGCATTAGTAGCTTAGTAAGCGATGGCATCATCATCATCTCAACCATCTCTATCGAAATCTTCCATTTAGACAATGTTGTTGAGCCTTGAGAGTATTGTCTACTCTATTTCTGCTTAGTTTTATTTTTTTCTTAAAAATTTGAGAATAGAGTATATCCAAAAAGCTCAAGTAGAGAAGGCAAATAATAGAAGGAAAGAAAAACTGATGGTTGAGATGATAGATAGAGATGGTTGAGATGATGATTCTTAACACAGAGAACTGAAAGACACATATTTTGTTGCCTCCAACTTATACGTTAAGAATATTTAAAAATAATTAAATGGTTAAAACAGCATGAGGCTATTTTGCTATGATTCAAGCATTAAAATCTATTGATTTTTTTTTGTATATCTTTGAACATGTGCAGATCATGATCAATACAATGAATTCTCAAATTAAGTGGTTATTATGTATTTTAGCACACTAATATCATGAAATATTTATTTTATATCCGCATGATACATAGGTTAGAGATCACAAAAATAGATAATTTTTATTCTAGATATTTTCATGGCATGGATCATGATAAGCGAGAAGTTTTGAGTTAGATAATTCAATATTGATTTTGGATTCAGAGGAATAAATACTTTTTCTTTTGATAGGAGAATAAACAAACACAGATGTTCATGCATGCATGTGTGTACTTTCTTTGCTCCCCACCCTCCCACCCTCCTAGCTCACTAAAGTTATCGGAGAAACCCTCCTACAGTGACTCATGAGAGATTTATAGCACATCAAAAACTTTCACATATGAACAGAGCTATTGCATCTCTCTTTTATAATGGAGTTTTGCACCAAGAAACAAACCATACCTCCATAAGAGATAGTTGAAAGAGTGCTTCTTCGAGGAACATAGTTCAAAAAGAAGTGCATCCTATATATACTTCTTGATTGGATAAACTTAACCGGTGATTTCTAATAAGTCTTCTCTTTTCAAGAGGAGCAAAGTTGTTAAGGATTAAAAAAAACAAATGATTTCTAAAATGACTAGTTTTGATTTTGGTTCACACTCTCTGGTATTGGAAATCCATTGACTCAATTTGCAAACCTCCGGGTGAATACGTTGGCCAAATCCAAAAGGGAGTGCGTATGCCCATAACTAATTTTCTACATTAGACATGCAAATATTTTTGACAAAGTGATGCAATGCAAGTGCTACTTATCCACATGTGATGATGGTCATAATCAATGATCTCTTACACAATATCATGGAAGATAACATGGATGACATAGTAATAAAGACTAAAGATCATTCATGATGTCTCGAAGACCTCCATCTCTATCAAGTCTTTGAAGACTCCAAAAAATTCATTTGAAGATGAACCTTGAGAATCTGATACTACATTCATTACCTATTGTCTTTCGGCCACCAACATGATACTTCATTAAAGATTACATCCTAAGAGATGTATACTTTCCTACTTTTATCCAAAGCTCCCTTGTTTGAAAGAGACGTCAGCGTGCTTGAAGACCAAAAGATGAGTCACTGATCTCCAGGAAACTTATCTTGTAGAGATAGGACGCCTAGTTGAGGTTATAGTAATTGATCATGTAGGCTGTAGTTATCATGCATTTAGCTCAATACTCATTCTTTGCATGCAACATACTTGACACATCTTAATCAGGTGTTGATAATTAGTTGTGATCAAGTCAGGTCTACAAATCTGAACCCCAAACCTCCAAATCCTACATATAATATTTTAAGGTCAGGTCGGATTAGGTATATCCTAACCTAGGCATAACATTCAGTGGATCTGATTTTAAATCCACCCAACCCATACGCCAATTGTACAAGTCTAAGTCGGGTCCCGATTGGGTACTGGGTTTGTGGTTCCGGAGCCGAATAAAGTAAAGCATTGATAAAATCGGCAACTAGAAAGGGCCATTTTCCCTTTGTTGAACCGAATTCGGCAATTGACCAGCCGGCCGGTAACCAAATGCCAAAGCGGTGAGTGAATCAAATTCAATTTCCAATATGGAAGTTGGCAACTTTCGCCAACTTTGGATAGTTAGTTTGCCGCTCAGTCCGTGGAGAGGCCGGCGCCAACTTTTAACCAAACAACCTCATATCAAATTCTATTTGTTAGAAGAAAAAAAAAAAAATCATCCATCAGATTTTCCTTGCATGGCATCTTTCCGTCCACATGCTCCATCACACAGCGTCAGCTATCCTCCTACTTCATGACGCCGTAAACGAACGGATTGGATGTTATCATATCAGCATATCCAACAGTAGATCATACAACCTCTTACAGATCTCTGTGAGTCTACGCACGGGGAAATTCTGTCTCCTCCCTCCCTCTCCTCCACATGTATCTTCTCTTCTATCCACAAACGCTCCCAAAGCGCGCTTTCTCTGTGTCTCTCTCCAATGGCGAACTCCTTGTCTCCATAGCTCTAAGCTCTTAGAGAACTCCATTAATGGCCACAGCTAAAGGGCCTCCGCTCCCCATTCCAACCCACAAGCTTCTTTTCTCCCGCTTTCCCTCAAATCCCATGCTCTGGAGACTCCCCACCCCCAAATTCCCTCGCCGAATCGGTCCCCAGCCCTTCCTTTTCATCCGCACCAACGCCTTCTACACCGAAGGACTCCCCATCTCCATCGCCACTCGGAAGGACAAATCCGAGGCCGAGCCGGATGACATTGGCCTATTAAACGAAAGGATTCGGAGGGAGCACAAGAGGAGGGAGGGATCGAAGGCGGGAGCAAGCTGAATTCGGCGGAGGCTGAGAAGTATATCAAAACGGTCAAGGAGCAGCAGCAGAGGGGGCTGCAGAAGCTTAAAGGGGATGTCGATGGAAAGGAGGGTGGGTTTGGGTATCGGGTGGATCCGTACTCGCTTCGCCCTGGAGATTATGTTGTGCATAAGAAGGTGGGATTGGCAAGTTTGTGGCGATTAAGTATGACGTGCCAAGAATTCCTCCTCCGGGCCGATAGAGTATGTTTTCATAGAGTATGCGGATGGGATGGCGAAGCTTCCCGTTAAGCAGGCGGCCCGGATGCTTTACCGCTACAATCTGTGAGTTTTCGAGGCCTCATTACGCTGATGAAAGTTCACAACGTTCGATTCAAATTCGAGATGATGTTTGTAGTTGAGCTTTGAAAATGACGAATTCTGAAATTTTGGTTTCTTGTAATTTGACATTTATAGTAACTTAAGAAAGGAAGATACTAGTCAGAAGCCTTTTTGTTCTAGGTTTAGCTAGGAGGCCATCTAGTTTGTGTTGGTAATGAAGAACTGATAAACATGGTGTTTTCGATTTTAATCTTTGTTTTACATACAGAGATCAAATTCCCTTGTAGAGGGAGAAAAACTACGACCACCAAAATAGAAGATCATTATTCTGCTATGACTGAATGCACAATTTGATACGTTTATTATATTTTGATCATATTTTACATATCAAGACAAAATACAAGCAACAAATAAGGGAATTATTTTGTTGTTCTTATATATCATGAATTGCATCGGATGGTTTTAGTACGATTAGAATCTCTCTCTCTCTCTCTCTCTCTCTCTCTCTCTCT
>KE505041.1:408023-452526 GCA_000441515.1 Elaeis oleifera | reverse complement strand
AAAAAAAATATCAAATTCTTAATAAATAAAATAAATTAAATATAATTTTCTGCTTTAAATGACTTAAATTAAGTGTTTATCACTGATCTTGTTAGGCTTGTCAGAAGTTCACAAACTTGTTACAGTTCTTCTTTATGTCTTTTTTCATGACTGTATAAATATTCAACAAAGAACTATTTAGTTAGAAAACTACTTGGTAATTTTCATATAGTTATATCTTTCTTTGTTCTATATGAATGATTTTCTTTAGTAATACCAATTTGGAACTGGTCATACTTCTACCTTGAAAATGTATTTCTTCTTTCAGTTTGATTTCAACACCACCTCCAGAAAGAGTTCCTATAAAGACTCATTTGTCATCTTATAGCAAAGATAAAGTCTTATCAGCGATCAAGTTCGAGTTGGATCGTGGTGGCCAAGTTTTCTATGTTTTACCTCGTATTAAAGGTTACATTTCTTACGCTTTTAAAGAAACATTTTTTCTTAACAACATGTACAACTGTATAAGCCATATTTTTTTTCTTAAGTCTCTATACTTACTAAGGAATGTGGAAGAATGCATGCCACATTTCTCACTTGTTGAGCAATTTTTCTACAGACACGCACATCCATACACATTGTCATCCCTCAATCCAAGAAATAAATATTAATATTAAGATGAAGAAAATTAGAATATAATTAAATTTAGATGAAACAAGCAAACTTATAGGTGAAGAGTTGTCCATGCAAGTTTTCTGTTTGAGATACAGAATAATATAAAACATAGTACCTACGTATTGCTGCTTGTCTGTATTTGTGGTTGCAAAGTTTTTAGTATTTTTTCCTATATGGATTTCTGATGTTGGATTTTTTGGTATTCTTATTTAACAGGATTGGAAGAGGTAAAGGAATTTCTTGAGCAATCACTCCCAAATGCTTCAATCGCTATTGCTCATGGAAAGGTTGGTTGACTTAGTTAATCCATGTATACTAATAAATGGGCTTTCTTAACGTATTTGTGTATTTTTTAGTGGAATATCGTATTCTCCATCTTCCATCACAAAAACTGGAAATTAGTTGAAGTCATTAAGTCAGCAAGCATCATAGCTTTAAACATGTTCCTATGTGGACTTAGCTTGTTTTCTGTGCTTAGCTTTAAACATGTTCCTATGTAGACTTAGCTTGTTTCTTTGCTTTGGGTATCTGTAGTTCTTTTCTAGCTACTCCATGCAAAATTTCTAATGTTATAGGTGGCATTTTTGGAAGCTAATTTGCTTCTCCCAATTGGCAAACTATAGAATTAAGCTTCTCTTTTCTGGGAATTTCTTTCTGAGAAAATATAACTATTTCATGGTACACATCATGCATTGGAAAATCATCTACTTGCACCTATTGCTATTTAGTTTCAAATTGTGTGCATGAAGTGGTAGGCCTTCTTTATTTCACTACTAATCTAGTTCACAAGCCTCCGCTTTGGTGAATGATTGCCATAGTTACTGTCTTTGTAAGACTTCTATAACCTTTAGGTATTTCATTATTCTTTTGCACCTTTTTCCCTTTTCACTAATTTTATTGTTGGTGCATTTCATTGGGGATGCTACTTAGGTCACAATACTCTAATTGCAGGTTCGTCGAACGAGTATTGGATGAGATACCTATTGGTGACCAGTTCGGCATGGTATGGATCCATACTATGCTATTTTGGGGCATACTGACATGGAGAGAGTTGAAGAGGGAAAAGAAGAGAGAGGAAAATAGAGAGAGAGAGAAAGGATTGAAAGCTCTTGGTTGTCATTCGGGGGAGGGGGGGGAGCAAGAGAGGGGAGGGAGAGGGAGGAAAGGAGGAAGAGAGAGGGCTGAGGGAAATCCTAATCCTAACCCTAGCGGAGTGAGAAAGAGAGGAGAGGGAGGGAGGAAGAGGGAGAGGGAACTGGAGGGAGGGACTTATCGGGGAAGAGGGGGTGGGGGGAGGTAGGGAGGTTGGCTTTCGAGAGAGCTCTGAGTGGAGAATCATCGTGAGTGGGTTTAATAATGGAACCGGTCCATCTTGAGTGAATCGGCTTAACCATGCTGGTCTCTGATTGGTCTGGTTTGGCATGGTTCAGCGATCTATGCTCCAATGACATTGTTTGGGAACTATTTCGTCAATACATGAACTAAGTTTTGAGGGTGAAAAGTAACTTCCATTTTTTAAGAAAGTATTACAAACATCATTTGTGGAGAATGTAAATAATTTATTAGTGCAATAGTTAATCATCTTGTTGTTCTTGTTTTGGAGAAATTATATTTGGATTTTTTTTTTTACAGCAATACTCAAAGCAACTAGAAGAAACCATGGAGAAGTTTGCTTTGGGAGAAATCGAGATTCTTATTTGCACCAATATAGTTGAAAGTGGACTGGATATCCAAAACGCCAACACCATAATAGTTCAGGATGTTCACCAATTTGGGCTGGCCCAGTTGTATCAGGTAGTGTTCAAGTTTTGCCACTTGTTCTGTATTTGCATCATTCCTGTTTTAGTAACTTTATCAAGTAACTCTCAAGAAAATGATAACAAGTGTGATTGTGAAAATTCAGTTTTCATTATTAGCAAATGGAATGCTGGTTAATAAATTACAAGTATCTATCTAAAGGAGATGAAAGCAGATCAGGATCAATTACCATGGTGGCATACCAGAGTGCCATCACAGCGATCCCTATCCATAACAACTCAGTTTGTGATGTATTGGAGGTCCAGGCATATCTCAGTTTGAAACTGACAGGAACCATCTAAGGATTTGATGGTACTTCATTTAAAAGGTAGACTAGTATGGGCCTACATCAAGAAATTCAATATTTCCATCAAGCCTTTTGTTATTGACTAAGAGATGGATTCTTCTCTTATAATCCAGAGCAAGGGACAAGTACTTTTAGATGAAATGCTTTAATCATCCTTCTAACTAAACATTATGGATAATTGTCACTACAGTTGACAATTAAACTACAAGAATCCATGCACACAAATCGTCAATAACTGAAACAAGGGTCATATCACGACTGCTTATTATGTTTTATATTGTTCGTAATTTTTAATCTTTCTGTTAGGGTATGGATACCATCCGTGTTGTAATGTTTATTGAACAGTTGCGAGGGAGGGTTGGGCGAGCAGACAAGGAAGCATATGCATATTTGTTCTACCCTGACAAATCATTGCTCTCTGATCAAGCATTGGTGAGTCCTCTGCAATATCATCTTGTGTAACACATTTTTTATGCCACCGTAAATTTAGATTACAACTTCATTCTCACTGTACAATAATTGGTGCTGTTGGTGCTTCATGATCTCTAGAACATCATAAGAGCTTTTTAATGCTTAGTTTTCCAGCTTGGAATCAGTTCCTTTGAGCACCGAAAAAGATTATCACCACTTGGATTATTATGCTGCTCCTCTTGACTTCAGGAGAGACTTGCTGCTATCGAAGAGTATCGGGATCTGGGCCAAGGCTTTCATCTTGCAGAGAGAGACATGGGGATAAGAGGATTTGGGAATATTTTGGTGAGCAACAGACTGGTGATATTGGAAATGTTGGTATTGATCTATTTTTGAGATGCTCTTTGAAAGCTTGTCTGAGGTAATTCTTGTTTGCTAGATTCTACCTTTAATTTGACTAGTGAAAATATTGAATTCACTTGAGATCCTACATGTGATCGTTATTTTCTAATTTTATAAAGTATAAACTTGTTATGTATGTTCTACTTATTTCTGCAAGGAGATTAATAGTGTTTGGTTGTTTGAGATATTTGCTTCCAAAATGCTTATGGTTGGACCTACATTTATCCAAAAGAAGCATTTTTCAAATTTCATATTCAAAGTAATCAGTGGATTTTATTAACGTATATGCCTTAAACCTTATCCAACAAATCTTGTTCTATGTGTACGGGTTGGCATTGATCAAGTTATCATCACCAAAGTTTGAAAATATGTTACATTCATCTCCCAACCTCCATCAACCTCCCTTTATAGGTTAATGCCAAATTGGTGTTCAATGTAACTTTAGGAATTGACAAAGGCATACTATGAAAGAACCAATTTTCTGGAGGATGCTACCTTGAAAGTACTGTTCTTACCACTTTTCCTCAGATCATCTATCGTAAGGTTTGCTGAACTGTGCCAAACCGGCCCATTCGAGGCGTACTAAATCATACCAGTTGGTTATTGCCACAATTCATTCCATTGATTTGAAATATGTTCAAGCTCCTACAGAAGGAGAAGGAGAAGAAGAGAGGAAAAGAGGCAGGGAGGGAGGTAGAGGGAGTGGGAGAATGAGGTTTTCGAGCCTCACTCTCTTTCCCCCTCCCTCTCCCTCTCACCCTCCCTTCCTTCGTCTTCCACTCCCTCCCTCTCCCTTTCCTCTCTCTTCTTCTCCCTCTCCCCTTCCCTTTCCAGCTCTCCATGTGTTGATAATGCCCCGGAACAGCATAGTAGGGACCCGTACTGTGCGAGCTGGTCATTGGCTGGTACCCCCCCTCCTATACTAGTTCGGCAAACCTTGACCTATCTTATGGGACTAAGTTGCTGATATGTTCTGCATGGATTCATTGTTTCAACATGTGGCCGATTTGATATGTTTTAATAGGACTACTTTCGGCTTTTCTCTGTAGCATGATTCTGCATCCATGTCATCTGTGTCCAAGTCATGTGCTATAAATTTGATATAATGGAAAAATAAGAAACCAAACCTTTCAATCACCAATATTTGTTAAGACTAATAGAATTTGGAGAAGTGCTTTGGTCAAATCGGCATGCGCAATAAAAGTGCTTCAGTAATAAGCAGGATTGCTGATGCACAACACATGCAACATTCTAGTCCTTACAATTCTGCAACATCTGAAGTTGCTTCTTTTCCCTTTTTCAGGTGGAAGAACACCGCCTTGTCTCGGTTCCTTATAGTAATGTTCAGGTGCTAATTAGCATCTAAGAGAGATGTTTTCTCCAAAACCATGTGCATTTTTATTAAAACTATCCAACCTAAACTATTTATTTGTCCTAAATTAACCTTTATTTCCCCATTTTTACAGCTGGATATAAATGTAACACCACACCTCTCCTCTGAGTACATAAACTATCTTGATAATCCTATTGAATTAATCAGTGAAGCAGAAAAAGCCGCAGAAAAGGACATGTGGAGTTTAATGCAATTTACTGAACATTTACGCCGCCATTATGGAAAGAACCTCATTCCATGGAGGTGGGGAAATGAGAATTGACTATATAGTGCTACATGTGAGAAGATCTTTGTTGACATGAAATGCCTTTTGGTCTTTTTGGTGCAGTTATTATTGAAAAGGCTCTATGTCAGGCGAATGGCTGCAGATCTAGGTATTACAAATATATATGCATCTGGCAAGACAGTTCATATGGCCACAAACATGACAAAGAAGGTGTTCAAGATAATGACTGAGTCAATGGCATCTGATGTACATTGCAATTGTTTAGTATTTGGTGGAAATGAATTAAGGTGTGTATGCAGTTTTGTTATCATGTGGTGCCTTCCGCTATATGCATGATCGCAGATGCATGCATTTGCATAATGAAAATTGCGGCATGCCTTAGTTCAAAATTTTTTCTTGCACAAAATGAGGTTTAGGGTTATTGCACCTTAATGATAAGTAGGACTCTGCATTTTTGCAAGATTACTTCACAGGAAGTTATTTTTATTAGATTATATTTCATAAATATCATTGTTCTTTTGCATCAAAATCCATGATAACAAACATGACCATGTTATGGTGTCTTTTGATCATCATTTCTGACCTTGGCCTCATTGTTTAGTTTTTTCTTTAATAAGTTTGTTCGTGATAGATTGTTTTTAGTAGTGCCATATTTTTTGCAACATCCTCTGTATGTATTTTTGTTTGAGCATTAAATCATGTTCTTTTCCTTATTTAACAGTGTAATATCTACAAGCAATATGTGCCATTCACAAGAGTGATGGAGAATTTAACTTTGGTTAGCAACCATATATCAAATAGAAGCTTGAATTGTAACTGGAAATGAAAAGCAAAAAAGTATATATAAGGGATCACTCGTTTGTAATTGGTTGAGTAGGCAATATGGTCAACTGCTCATGCATACCATGATGCCGCTTTCAACTAAGTCATACCACCTGCATGTGGTAAGTTGGCTGAAACATGGAAACATTGAACAGGGCAGGACCCATGCAGTGTTCATGTTACTAGGATAATGTTTCTTCATGCTCTGGAGTTATTCTTTTCTGTACAAATCCAGACTTCTCGTCCAACAAAATTTTAATCCTCAAGACACTGCAAGTTTAAATGTGAGAGAGAGCATATCTTACATTAGCTGCCATCCAACAGTAAATCGTACTTCTAATTCAACAGGCTTCCAACACAAACACAAGGAAAGTTGGCTAAAACATGGAAACAATGAACAAGCCCCAAAGGAAGTGTGTAGATGTACATGTTACTAGGATCATGTCTGTTCACAATTTGTATTTCCCTCCATGCCAAATCCAATCCCCCAGGGTAGTAAAATTTACATTGCCATGGCACCCTTGCACAAGAGAAATGGTAAGGGAGAACATATCATACATGAGTTGTCACACGATACTAGAATGAATTATTCTCTAAAATTAAAAGTTCCAAACACAAGTAAAACTTGCTTTCTTATTATTGTTTCCTCGACCATCTCATATAAGAGGGAAATGGTTGGATATTTATCATTTACAGGATTCTGTAATTTGGAAAGAGTTGTATTGTTGCAAAGCTCCGACCATGCTGCATTGGGAGATCGGTCAGGTGCCCTAGTGGGTATAGGCTACCCTTCGCGGCTCGACGGACTTCCAAAGAAAGTCCTCATGCTGGAGTGTGTTATGCCTAAGTCAGTTGGCGTTCAAGGAATAGTTGGAGGAAAGAGGTGAGTAGGAGCAAAATATTAGCTCTGGAGTCGTGCCTTACTTGAGAGTTCTCTTGTTATCTCTTTTATATAGAGATGAGCTATAAGCTACTGCGTTGGGATCTAGTAGGCCATTAATGCCTACGAGGTCATGATCCGATGGGTCATTGGGATTCGCCTAATAATCTACAATCAGGGCTGTTAGTCATGGATGTCAGTCATAGGTCATGCCTGCAGATTGGATTTGTTAGTCGTGGGTGTCAGTCGTAGGTCGTGCCCACATTCTGAAGATTGTTGGAAGATTTTTGAAATTATCCGCGTGACTGAATAAATTGATGACTTGAGGTCGAGGCAGAACTGGGATCCTACCTTGGGTGCACTTTCACTCGTGTGGGCCGTTGAACGTCGTTTCTTGTTGTCGGCTATGTCCCAACCTCAGGGTCGATAACCAACCGAGCTGAAGATCGGATTGAATCGTAGTGCTGCCTTATCACGGATGCCCGAGTCTCTCTCTGATATCCGAGGTGGTTTCACTCAGCTAGGTCATCCATGGATGCTCGGCTACAATCCAAGAAGAGGTTGGGTTTAGTAGCGGGTTATCTCCATAATAGTTGTCCCCCACTCTTGAGTCTAAAGTGGCTTTACCGCTTTGAACGAAGGGAGTAGTTGGTCGTTGATTATTGATATGACCTCTTCGGGGCATTTATTCTGCATTGTACGGTGGGTGGGATCTTAAGAATCCTAGACTCGCAGGAACTTGCCACATGTCGAGCATTGGTTGGCCTTGCGTTGTGCTTCGCAGATCATCCAATGGCAAATTATTTTGAGGGTTGTGTGGCGAAGAGTCGTATGGTCAGGGGGCTTGAGGTGTGTGGCCTTTAATGCGGGCATTTCTTGAAAATGGCATTCTACCAGATGAGATAATTGGAGCACTTTTCTCGGAAAAGTGCAGTCTCTGAGGCCATTTGGGTAATGACACTAGGCATGCAACTAGGGCGGTGGCAGGGTGCACCCTTGTCCGCTTCCCTATAAATGGAGTGGCCTTGCTATCCGAGGTTAAGCTTGCCCCATCTATCTTCCATGGCGTCAATATTGCATCCTTTCACCGAGTGTCCGAGGGTTGTCGGTGTTCACTTCTCTATGGAAGGGTTTTCTCCCACCTTTTGGTCGGCTGCAGTATATCCCAGAGGGATGCATCTATGGGCATTCCAGCTTGGCATGGGAACTATTGAAAATGTCGCCGCTCCGATTGTGGAACCGCGACAGTGTCGGCCCAAAGAGACTGATGATGCTTCAATCAACCAAGCTAGGGTGGGGTTGATTTTCTATTGTTGAAGTTCCATCTCCTTGGTGTTGGCTTGGTCGAGGGTGTTGCAGCTTGTGCCAGCCATTGGTCCAGACGAGTAAGCAACTATTTGGGGGGCCTCTTCAGCATTGTGCTCCACAGAAAGATCTTAAACCTTTCTAGAGGGCAGTTCTTTGTCTCTCGAACTGACTTCATCGGATTTTTTGGAGTATCTGGGAGATGGATGAGTTCCTAAGGAGGAAGTTGTTATGCTATCTTCAATATCCTTCCGAGCAGATTATCGACCACCATGGGAAGCTTTTTCTGAATGTATGTTGTTGAGGGCTCTGTTAGGCAGAGTCCGACTCCACGCCTAAGGACGTCGATCGAGCTTGTATTTTGCACTTTCTTTCCTGTTGTAATAGGTTTGTTCAAATGGAGCTGATTTGTAATAAACTCTTTCTGAATGAAATTAACATGAACCTTTCTGAATGAGATGGTTTTTTTCAATGTTTCTTCTATTGAATGATCTTGGTCCTAGGGATTGGCCCTTTGGTCCATCTGCGTGGTCGTCAGCTTGATAAATCGATCGAACCATTAACGAAGTATGGATTCTTGATTCCGATTTAGGTCTAAAACCACTACACCTGAAGTCGTAGTACCTGAGGTCAGTTCTCAATCAGTTCGTTGCATCGGATTTTGTCTTCGTTAAGTTGGTGATGTCATCCTTTTGACAATTACCTATGTTCAGGAATGAACCGACAAGGTTTCGCTCGAGGTGGCTTTGTAATGGCATTGCCACAAGCTGCTGTCATTGTTCTCAGCCCTTGCCCGACTAGATCAAGGGCGAGCAGTGCCAGTTGGCCGGATCCCAAGGACTCCTTGACATTTCATCGAGATGGAGAATTGAGGATCCTTCTCGGTATGCAATCGAGATCGAAAATTCGAGACATCATCTTGACCGCTGGTTGCCCCCCTGCATTTCTAATCTCAAGATGAAACGAAGAGTTGTCTTTTCAGCCACCTAGCATTCCTTGTTGCCTTGGAAAGGACCACTCGGGTGTTCCATTATTTTGTGAGTCGTGTGACCATAATGATGAGGTAGTAGAATGAAGCGTTGTGTCACCTTTATTTCAGCTGATCTGGCGATCTGTGAGATCATTCTCGAATCAGCCGCAACTTGCACGTGTCAAAATGCGGTTAGCGGTAGACTATTCCCATAGATCCTGCCTTATGTGGCATCATCACAGGCCAGATGTGATGAAGGGTCGGAAGATCCATTAGCATAGATTGCGAAACGTGTCGGCATCTATGGTAAAGAGGGAGGCTAGGCTTGGGTTTAATTGCAACTATCTAAATAGTATATATATAGTCATGTTCTTTCTTGGTTACTCTATTATGAGAGCTTGACTACCATAATTGAGAGTCTTTTATTCCGTCTTTCCTTCCTGTTTTGCCGACCCTGACTTTTGTCATTTTTCCAATCATTTTTTGGTTGTCCTTGTAACTTCCAGAGGTCATTTCTTTCCCTTTATATTTTCATTTTTGCACTTTCCTTTCATCCTTCCATTGTCCTGCCTTTCTTCTTGTTTTTCTGCCTCTTTTCTTTCTAATATTGAGTTTCGAGGACAGATCTATAGGTGGGAGCCACCTAAGGGATGAAGGCTCCCAGCCTTCCCACTGTCAGAGGGTGTCCGAGGACTTTCATTAGTCATCTACTGAGGTGGGCTCCTTATCTCGTCCCGAACAATCCTCGGCTTGGAGATCGAAAAGTCCGATCTTTGAGCACTCCTTGGCCCAAGGAGTGAGGGGTCCATCCTGATTGAGTCTGACTTTATACAATATCGGGATTTGTATCATATCTTGGGTCGGTACCAATTGTCAGCTTTGGGTCTAGGAGGATGGGTGACCCTCGTCTGAGGGGTCGCATTGCCGTCTATGAAGAGTTTCTTTGGTCTGAACTCTGCTTCCCCTTCACTTATTCCTTTGCAATATATTTGACCTTTATTGGATCGTCCCCGCACATCCTACTCCAAAGTCTATTCGGGTTTTTGTTCTTTGTTGTCCTCTGCGACATCCTTCATATTCGTTCGATCTCTTTCGGGCTCTCTTTATCCTCCAGAAACATTCTCGAAAAAGGGGCTGGTGGTATTTCGGCCCTCGACCCCATCGCCAGTTCATTACTGGTCTCCTTTCTTCCATCCACGAGTGGAAGAATAGATTTTCTGTCTTAGCCGACCACTCATGGGGCTTCAACTCCATTTGGCTGAGTCCAGTCGGACGTCAAATAGGAACAATGTGGTTCTTAACGAGGACCAAGAATATTTGTGACTTCTGATCGGTGCCAAGGTACCTCCCTAGCATCAGCTGCTGACCAAACATAATCTGTAGGATGCCGGATTGAATTCGGTCAGTTCTTTTGGTATAGTCTTAGTTCCTCTCTATCTTTCTCGCAGTATCCATTCTTATTTGACTAACTTTTTTTGCTGGATTTTGCAGTTATGAGGCCTTCTATTGAGATGATCTGGCATGCTGCAAAGAGGTTGGAATCCTCCCGACGAGATCCTTCTTGGGGGACTTTGAGCTCGAAGAAGTAGAGGGTGGGCCGACAACTCCCCGATGCAGAGGGTGGCCCCTGCACTGACTAGAGTCGCCTCGCCCCCATTGATGCCAAGGTCGCAGGCTTCAAGGTTAGCCTTGGTTGAGGCCAAGGATGATCTCAGTCATTGCTGGTGTAGCTCTATCAACGCTTGCTCCACTAGTGCCTTTAGGATCGAGTTCATCTTGGGCTCTTGCTTTACCGGCTCGATGTTCGACCATGCTAGAATCCTCTACTGCTCTTGCTGGTTCATTGTTGGGCCTAGCTCGAGGAAGGTGCCACAGTCACCCTCGGAGCCCACCACCACCCTCTTTCGAACACATCCAAAGAGGGTTTTGTCACCTTGGGGATGAGGGTTCGGGCGAGTGATTCTACCCTTTGCAACCCTCAACTTGTGCAAGATCTGATGAAAATAACTCTGCTGCTAGCAAACTGGGGGGAGAGGAGGGCTCATCCTGTGGATGAGATTATGTCCTTTTCCTACACATCACTCCTTGTGGCAAGCTTGCTTCACCTTCCACCTTTTTTCGTTGGTGCTCCGATCTCTCAATTTAGCCACTTTTTTCTGCTCTTTTTGCAGCTAATACATGATATTACTATCATGCATGAAGGACTGACGGCCTTCAGCCGGCTCAGCCATTCTCTGGAAGAAAAGGCCCAAACTGTCAAGGCTTGGGCTGAAGTCGCCAAGGAGCTCCTCAGGGCGGCCGAGGAGCGAGAAGCCAAGAGTTGAGGAGAAGGCTCAAAAGGATGCCAAGCTCATCGCTATCTAGGAGAAGGTAGTTGAGCTTGAGGCTTAACTAGCAAAGGAGAAAAAGGCTATCATAGAGCTCGATCTTTATGAGCCAGCCCTCGTGGCTTTGGAGGAGAAGAAGAAAGCCACCGAGGAGGCTGCCAAGGTCACCGAGGAGAAGGCCACAGCTGCCAAGGCTGCCTCCCAAAATGCTGCTGCTGTGGCCATCTTCGATTTCAAAGGTTCCTAGGAATTTGCCGAGGAGGTCGCTGAAGGATTAATGGAAGCTTATCGGCTCGGCTTTGACGATTGGAAAGCTCAAGTTGTCCTGCTATTTTGGACCTTAAGTTGAGCAAGCTTGGGCCATTGATGAAGTCGAGGAAGGTCTTGAGACCCTTTGGAGCAGCTAGCGATAAAGCTCAAGCCTGAGCCTATCACAGACTCCGAGCCTTCCGTTGAGATTTGATGTCTCGAGATTCGATCTATATTGAGCTCATAGCGAGGTTCAGGACGACGAACGAAGTCCAACGAGCCCAAGAACAGTCCAAACGAAGTCCAGACGGTAAAGATACGCACGAAAGAAGTTCGGAGCAGGGGCACGACACACGAGGCGGCGGAGGCCGGTGGTGGCGCAGTAGGTCCCGACGGACGTGCGTGCGCGAGCAGGCGCACACGGCCCAGCACGTGAGTGGGCCGAGCACGGGCGTGCGTGAGGGTCGGTCCAATGCGCGTGCGGGCGCCCAGGCCCAGCACGGTCCATTATGGACCACAGGGTGTTGGGCGGTCCATGGATGTCGTGTGGACCGATCACACGATCCATGCACGGTCCACGGGCGTTTTGCCTGATCTAACGGCTTTGGAGCGAGCCGTTCACGATCGGACGACTGAGGATGACTCTGGATGTGATCAGGCTTGATCTGAGGCTGTAGTGCACGATCGGACGGCTCTAGTGTGAGTCGGTCACGATTGGATGGTCATGGATTGTTCTAGGATTGATTGAGACTTAGTATTCCTGGTGTAATAGTATTTTGATATTCTAGAGCCTGTATAGTTTCGATTGATGAGTCGTTTGTTGCATCGGATAGCTGGTGACGTCTTGAAGGTACAGAAAGGCTTCAAGAGAGGTTTTAGAGAGCTTTTGTCAGGGTTTTGGGGCTTCTTGTTGAGAGACTCTTGCATAAGGGTTAAGTGGTGAGTTCCTCTTGTATTGGTTATGTTTATTCTCTCGTAGTGAAGCTTGCATGCCCCGTAGAGGTAGGCTTGAGGTCGATCCACGTATTTGTGTTGTATTTCTTGTTTTATTTTTTCTTTCTTTCTGCTACACTGTATGGTACCGGATCCTGCACAATAATTGGTATCAGAGCAAGGTGGTACCAGAGCATAGGTTGCGGCGGTGGTAATCGAGATAGAAGATGAAGAAGACAAGCACAATCAAGATGGAGATCAACATGTTTGATGGAAAGAGCAATTCTCCTTGTGGCAGGCGAAGATGAAGGACGTGCTCATCCAGTAAGAGTTGATCGATGCTTTCTTGTGCGAGGAAAAATCGACTACCATGGAGGTGCGGATTGGAGGTGGCTCCAGATGCAGGCGGTGAGTACGATCTGCTTGTACTTAGTGGATGAAGTGGTGATCCATGTGCTTGGTGAGACTTCTCCAATGATGCTGTGGTCGAAACTCGAGGAGTTGTAAATAGCGAAGTCTCTCACTAACATCCTTTTCCTCTGGAGGCAGTTCTACCAGCTGCGGATGATTGAGGGATAGAGCGTGCAAGAGTATCTCAGCCACTTCCTGAAGATCCTTACCGATCTCCTCAGCATTGGTGAGAAAGTTGAGGAGAAGACCAGGGCGTTGGTCTTGCTAGCGTCGTTTCTCCCTTCGAATGAGTCTTTGGTGATTGCTCTTCTAGTAGAGAAGAGCACTATCGAGATGGACGAGGTCACCACGACGATTCTCCAAAATAAGGTTCTCAGGAGGGAGAATCTAACTTCGAGCTCAAGTGGCGGCAGCTCAGCTTTGGTGATTTCTGGAGAAGCAGGAGATAGCAGACAAAGCGATAGGAGATCGCGACAAGGGTGGTCCAAGTCCAGAATGAGAAACTTGAGCAAGATCAGATGTTATCGATGTGACGAGTTGGGGCATCTAGTCAGAGATTTTTCTCAACTCAGGAATCGAATGAGGGCTACTACAGCCACGGCCAGTAGCGAGTCAGAGGATGATGTTCTGAAAATATCTGATGAAGTATCTACTTCTTTCCAGCAGTGAATTTTAGATTCTGCATGCACTTATCATGTATGTTGTAGATAGGAGCAGTTTGACTCCCTAGAGAGCAGTGATGGCACTGCTTATCTGTCGGATGAATTGAGCTGTGCGATCAGAGACATCGGAACGGTCAGCTGGAGGACATGATGGTATAGTGAGGAGATTGGGGGAGATCCGATACATATCTGATTTCAGACGGAATCTTATCTCGTTGAGCAGATTGGATTCGAGAGGCTACAGGACGGTAGCTGGTGGAGGAATCCTGAAGGTGTTGCGCAGCGATAGGATTATTCTGGAGGGAAAGAAAGAATGAGAGGACATTACTACCTGATGGAGAGTCCAGTGCGAGGTGGAGCTTCAGGAGTCAGGAGCCCAGAGTGAGGTGGAGCTCCAGATGGTGGATCGTACACTAGACGGGAGACTCGGAAGGATGAGAGGCGACGTCATAGAGTGAAGTTCCTATTGCCACAGGAGATTTTTTCGAGCAGATCTTTGATCAGAGTGGACACAACCTATGACGGAGGTGGGATCGAGCGGTCTGACTCGACTCCCACATTTGCCCATCCATGAGACAGCAGGCATGTCCCAGGGCATGAGGATGAGACGGATCATAGGCTCTCAGAGATTGGTGGAGGCCGAATATCGAGTCGAGGTGGAGATTGTTGAGATTTGATACCTCAAGATTCGGTCTATATTGGGCTCACAGCAAGGTCCAGGACGACGAACGGAGTCCAACGAGCCCAAGAATAGCCCAAATGGAATCCAGACGGTGAAAATACGTGCGAAAGAAGTTCGGAGTAGGTGGCACGATGCACGAGGCGACAGAGGCCGGCGGTGGTGCAGTCGGGCCCAATTGACATGCGCACGCGCAGGCGGGCCTAGCATGGGCGCGCATGTGGGCCGGCCCAGCGCATGTGCGGGCGCCCAGGCCCAGCGCCCTACGCGGTCCATCATGGACCGCAGGGTGCTGGGCGGTCCATGGATGCCGTGTGGACCGATCACGCAGTCCACACACATCTATCGGCATTTTTGCGCGATCCGATGGCTCTGAAGCATGCCGTTCATGATCGGACAGCTGAGGATGACTCCGGGCGTGATCAGGCTTGATCTGAGGCTATAGTGCACGATCGGACGGCTCTGGTGCGAGCTAGTCATGATCAGATGGCCACGGATTGTTCTAGGGTTGATTGGGACTCAGTATTCCTAATGTAATACTGTTTTTGAGATTCTGAAGCCTATATAGCTTCGATTGACGAGCCATTTGTTGCGCGGATAGCTAGTGACGTCTTGGAGGTGCAGAAAGGCTTCAAGAGAGGTTTCAGAGAGTTTTTGTGAGGGTTTTGGGGCTTCTTGTTGAGAGACTTTTGTATAAGGGTTGAGTAGTGAGTTCTTCTTGTATTGGTTGTATTTATTCTCTCATAGTGAAGCTTGCACGCCCCATGGAGGTAGGCTTGAGGCCGATCCACATATTTGTATTGTGTTTCTTGTTTATTTTTCTTTCTTTCTGCTGCATCGTGTGATACCAAATTCTGCACAATAATTGGTATCAGAACAAGTGATATTCCAACACCTTCGACCACTCACACTGAAAAAGATTTTTAATGATGCTTTTTGCTAATAAAAAGTCTATCTTTTGGTCGAATTGTCCTCCCCTCACTTTTTATTTCATGCAGCGGACCTTTTGTCCCTTTTGCAGGTGCCCGATAGACTTCGATCAGTTCAAAGCTTCTATGGAAGAAAAGGTCCAGGAGGTTGATGTTGGGCGAGGGCTGCCGAGGAGGCAGCCAAAGAGATAAGAAAGTTGTCGAAGAAGTGAAGGAGGCTACTGAAAAGATAGCTCAGCTTGAGATCGAGATTCTAGCCATCGTCGAAAGTCAGATCTCCCTCAGATACTTGATTGAGATGGAAAAATCAGTAGCGAGCGGGCTTCGGAAACATTTTGCTGATATAGTTGAAGTGAACAAGTTGGCGATGAGGGAGCACCGTGAGACCTTCAAGGAGATGATTAAGGCAGAAAGGTCGATGGCAAAGGAGCTCCTGGAAAAGATCATACTGGTTGAACAACATGCCACCATAGAGAGAGTCATGCCCTAGGTTGAAGCCATAGAACTTCCATATGGGCCTACGCCTTGATTTTGAGGAATGCAAATCTATGGTCTGACGGTTTTGTTCGGCTAACATCAATCTGTTGTTTCCTCGGATGTCAGTGGGGATAGGCGATCCCTAATGTAGTCTCCTTCAGGAGTTGAGGATGTTCCCATTGTTGCACTTATTTTTTTCTTTTTTTGCTCGGGACTCCCCTGAGTTTGTAAAAAAGATAATCTCCTTTTAGTAATGAAAGCTTTATTTGCATTTCCACTTGTAGTCTATTAAGACCATGTGATCGAGTTGAATTCTTCCCGAGTCGTGTGGTCGGCTATTCTTTGAGTGGCCTTTGTAGTTGCGAAAACTAATAGTCAAGTAGGTGTCAAAGTTGATTCATAAAAAATTGAAGTATCGGGTTCGGGCTCACAGGCTTTTTGCAATCAGATTTAGCTAATTCCTTTGGTCGGGTGTCAACCATCTCTTATTTCTGACATTGTGGCTATTTTCTATAATGTTTTGGTTGGACGTCAGCCATCCGCTACTTCAATATCGAGGTTGGATATCAGCCGACCATTATTTCTCTTATCGTGGTCAGGTGTCACTCAACCGCTACATCATATACTTAAGTCAAGCGTCAGTCGACCAATATATTAATGTTGTGGTCGGGTATCAGTCGGCCAACTTGATCGATTTTCTATCGAACATCTTGCCATAGCTCACCGACCAAACCATGGTTGTTCAAATGGATAACCTTTCCCATAGTCAACTTTTATTGAACAAAAACTATATGTAAATTAAGTGTTTCATTATATAATCATTGAAAGTAAAACTTACTGGTAATATATCTGAAGATTTTCGGTATTCCAAATGTGGGGGATTGGAGAGCTATCAAGATTTTCAAGCTTGTATGCTTCTGGTCTGAGTACCTCCTTGACTCTATGAGAGCCCTCCCAATTCGGGAACAACTTTTCTTGCTCCATCGGTTTAGAGACTTTAGCTCGTCTTAAGATGAGATTTCCTTAGCGAAAAGCCTTAGACTTAACCCGAGCGTTGTAATAACGAGCCATCTATTGTTGGTATGCTGCCATTTTCAATCAAGCTCATTTCGAGATTTCTTTAATTAGGTCGAGGTCGACATGTTGTCGATTTGAGTTATTCGATTTGTCGTAGTGCTCCACTCTTATAGAGGGAATATCGATTTCTACGGAAATCACTATTTCGGTTCCAAATGGTAGGTTGAATAGGTCTTCGCAGTCGGGATCCGGGATGTCATCTAGTGGGCCCATAAGATGTGCACAACTCCATCCAGAGTCCTTTGGCCTAATTCAGCCTCGCCTTTAAATCTTGCAGAATAGTCCTATTCATTACCTCGGCTTCTCCATTCGACTGTGGATGCCCCATCAAGGTAAGTTTGTGGGTAATGTGGAGTTCTTCACAAAATTTCTTGCACTTTGGGTTGTCTAATTGTTGCCTGTTGTCCATGATAATAATTCGTCGCAATCCAAATAAGCAAATGACCGACTTCAAAAGACATCTTTGACCTTCTCAATGATTTGAGCCGGTGGCTCCGTCTCAACCCATTTAGTAAAGTAGTCAGTTCCCACGATGAGGAATTTTTGTTGTTCGGTTGCCTGCGGGAATGGATCAAGAATATCCATTCCCCCATTATGAGAAAGGCCAAGGTGCCGTGATTGGGGTTAACTGGCTCGTAGGTTGCCTTTGGATATCGGCATACCTTTGATATTGATCACACTTCCGAACTAGGTCCATTGCATCCTGCTGCATCGTCGGTCAATAGTGGCATTATTGCAGCACTTTGTAGGCCAGCGATCTATCCCCAAGTGGTTCTCACAAATGCCCTTATGTATCTCTCGGAGGGCATATATAGTTGGCTTCCGAGGGCTGAAGACATTTGAGTAGAGATAGAATAATTTTTTGTACAGTTCCCTCCAAGAGCACATATCAAGATGACATTTATCTCAACTGCCATGCCTCCAAAGGGTTGTCGGGGAGAACTCCATCCATTAAGTAGTCAATGATGGGATCTATCCAGCTCGGTTCCTGTTCTACTGATAGTACTTTGTATTGTCGATGCTCGATTTCTCCAGGTGCTCTACGTACACCTTGAGCCCATCATGTCTCGATGTGGCAAGACGGGATAGGGCGTCTGTTCAAACATTCTCCAACCTCAAAATATAAATAATTTCAAAGTAATTAAAGGCCGATTTCAAAACTGGTAACCAAGATATGTTGAACCGGTATTGTCGGCCGTATCGGCCGGCCCACGGTACGGTTTGATAAGGTTTCGTACCGTACCGAACTGAGACCCAAATCGAAAGAAGAAAAAGAGACAGAGAGAGAAATAGAGAGAGAGGAGGAAGAAAGAAAAGAGGGAGCGGAAGGAGCCGATGGGGCCATCGGACGGCCTCCGATTGGCCGTCGTGGCCGTCGAAGGGTGCAGTCCACACGCGCACCGTCGCGGGCGTGAAACAGGGGCGTCGTCCTTGTTTCGCGAGTTTTTTAAAAACATAGTTTTAAGTGAAGCCGGCAAATAGTTTGTTGGCTTCATGATTTTTATTTTTTTAAAAAAATTTCTTGAGTCGGCACCCCAGTTGCCGACTTCATGAGTTTAAAACAAAAAAAAAATCAAAACAGACGATCGTTTGTTTCGAAAAAGAAGAAGGGGGCTCCATCCGCTCGACCGCCCTTAGGCCGTCGGCATCGGCTCGCTGGCCACCGGGGGCCTCGCGACGGAGGCGCCATCCGTCTAGTAGGTCTCTCCCCCTCGAGTGTTCTCTCTCTCTTTCTCACTCTCCTGAAAGCCCAATCGGGCGATGAGGGGCTCAGAAGCCCTCCGACGGCCGCAGCCGGCCATCGCCGGCCTCCGACGGCTCCCACCTCCCTCCCTCTCCTTCTCTCTCTCTCTTTCTCACTTTTTTTCTTTTTCCTTCCGTACCTCTGGTATATCGAATTTACCAGCTGAATCATGTCGGTTCCCCATCGATCCGGTACGATACGGGGTGTACCGACTGGTTCGGCACGATATGGCAAACCTTGCCGGTAACTTTTGGAGATATCTTGATATTGTAGAGTCTCAAACTGCATACTCGCCTCGGACTTATCTGGCCACTAGTGAGTCGGTGAAGGTTTTAATTTTTCATCCTAAGTTCTTTGGTCACTCTTAAACCGATCAGTAGGGCTTCATATTTGGTTTGATTATTGAAAGCATTGAAGGTGAACTGGAAGGCGAACTCGGTCATCATTCCTTTTGAATTGGTCAAGATAAGCCCAGCTCCGCTCCCTTGGGAGTTTGACGCACCGTCGACATATAGAATCCATGCAGCTTGGGGATTTGCTTGTCAATCTGAAGCCGTTCTATCCTCGGGGATGGTGCATTGGACGATGAAGTCAGCCAAGATCTAAGCTTTCATTGATGATCGGGGTGATAAGAAATGTCAAACTTACTAAGTTTGATTGCACACTTCGCTATCCTTCTTGAGGTGTCAGGTTGCTACACCAAGCCTCTCAGTGGCTGGTTGATTAGGACCATAACCGAGTGCGTTTGGAAATAGGGCTTTAGTCATTGTATGGAGGTAACGGGCGTGTAGACCATCTTTTTGCCCGAGAGTACCTTATCTTGGCATTGTGCAAAACTTAGCTTGCATAGTAAATTGGCTTTTGCACTCTCTTTTCATCTTCTCGGACCAAGACCGAGCTGACTACCGCTGTCAAGGCAGCAAGATAATAACGTCTCTCCCTCGCGAGGCTTTGATGGTAGTGGAGGTGCACCCAGGTACCTCTTTAATTATTCAAAGGCTTCTCGGTATTCATCTGACGAAACAGTCTTTTACATGTCGAAGGATCTTGAAGAAAGAAAGGCATCTTTCTGTCGATTTTGAATAAACTGGTTAAGGATCACGATGCATTCGGTCAGATGCTGAACTTCTTTCTTTGAAGCTAGGTGTTTCATATCAAGAATCACTTGTTCTTTTTGGATTGGCCTTGATTCCTCATCTCGTAATCATAAGATTGAGAAACTTTTCTGAAGTAACGCCTAAGATGTACTTGCTCAAGTTTAATTTCATTCGATGCCACCTTAACGCATTGAATGCCTCCTTCAAGTCGCTTATGTGTTGATCGACCTCGATGCTCTTCGCTAGCATATAGTTGACGTAAACTTTCATATTTTGATCGATCTGGTCCTTGAAAACTTTGTTGACAAGTCGCTAATAAGTGGCTCTAGCATTCTTGAGTCCAAACGGTACGACCTTTAGCAATATAGATCCTTCTCAGTCATCAAAGCTGTTTCTTTCATCCTCGGGGGCCAATCGGATTTGTTGTATCCGAAAAGAAACAGCTTTGATGACTGGCCAATCGGATTTGTTGTATCCGAAAAAGACGTCCATAAAGCTCAGCAATTTATGGCCTGATGTCGTATCCACTAGATGATCAATTCTAGATAAGAAAAACGATCCTTAGAATAGGTTTTATTTAAGTCGGTATAGTCGATATAGATTCTCTACTTTTCGTTAGTCTTTTTGATCATGATGATGTTGGCCAACCACTCTAGGTAGTGCACTTTCTAAATAAAATCCTCAACCAATAGCTTACCTCTTTGTTGATTGTCTGTTGTCTTTCCAGAGTAAAGCTCCTCTTCTTCTATCGAATAGGTTTGTGCATCAGGTCAACATTTAATTTGGACAATTACTTCGAGAGGATTCTCGACATGTCTGAAGTTGACCAGATTAAGATATCTGCATTTCTACAAAAAATCTAGAAGTCAATTTCGGAATTCAGTGGTTAGCAACGATTCGACCTGTACGTTCTTTGTAGGATCCTTATCTTTAAGAGGGATTGAATTGTGTTCCTTAATGGGTTCGCCTCAGCTCTCCTAACCTCATAGATCCAACCCTTTGATCGGTAGGGTCTCTTGCGGCTTTTCCTTGATAGTCACTATGAAGCACTGTCAGGAAAGCTATTGTTCCCTCGCATTTCGTCCATCTCATTCATCATCGAAAAACAGACGAGAAGGTGGTAAGTTGACACAGCTGCTCGGAGCACATTCAATCTAGATCGGTCTGGTATTACATTATAGGCCAAAGGTGCGCGGACGATGAGGAAAGTCAATTGCACTATGGTTTATTGAGGTTTTTGGCCTATAGTGATCGGGAGAACAATTTTTCTTTGAGTCGCCAGAAACCCTATTAGTGGGTGTTAATCCTTTTTAGTTGATCTGTGGACAGGTTTATTTGGGAGAATGCATCGTAAAATAATACATCAACGGAACTTCTATTATCTATCGGAGTTCTTTTATATCGTAATTTGCTATTGTTATTAGAAACAACAACAATGTCGTCATGAGAAGTTTGAACTCCCTAAACATCATCGTCAGAAAGAATAACATCACCACCCTGTTGCTTCTTTGGGGTGAGCTCCACTCTCTGCCTCCCCAAGGTCCATGCCTTCATAGATCATATGGATCATACCAGCCGTTGGTTGGTTGCTTGTTCCCTCATCGGCCTTTAGTCGAGCTGGTTGGTTGGTTGCCGTGTGAGCCACACAATCACGGATGAACTTCCCGAGATAGCCATGTTATATCAGGGCCTCTATTTTGTCCTTCAATTGAATGCACTTTTCTGTGTCGTATCCGTGGTCGTGATGAAACTGACAATACGTGCGGTTGCGCATCTTTCAGTGGGGTCTTCATGAGTCGGGGCCTTCGGAGGTACTTTTGTCCCTCAATCTTTATGAGGATTTGTGCATGGGAGGCTGAAAGGGGAGTGTTCTTATGGAACTTGTAGGCCAGACTCCTTTGCCTAGGACTTGGTCATCATCGGGGGGCTTCCTTCTCAACACAAGCTCTGTCCAGTTCTTTCCAAGCTTGCTTCTTCTTAGGAAATCTTTTTCTTTCGGCTTCTTGCCGATTAGTTGCATCGTCCTTAGCTCGAGCATACTTCAGTGCTTGGGTGAGGACCTCAAAGTAGGTTTTCGAAAACTTTTTGTCTAGAGAGAAAGTGAGCCTGGACCTTCACAGTCTTTGCTTCATGGCCGACATGGCCATGGCTTTGTTCAAGTTGTGAAAAGTAGCGTTATTGAAGCATGCCACGTAATCCTTTAAGGACTCCCTTCCCATTGTTGGATCGAAAAGAGGCTATCCAAATTCTATGGCTGCCTTCTATTGCTACCGAAGTGTGCCACAAATTGCTTCTCTAATTGTTTGAAAGAGTGAATGGTAGTTGGCTGAAGACCAGAATACCAGATCCGGACAGACTTCTTGAAAGTCATAAGAAAAGTGAGACAGAGAAGGGTGTCAGTCGTCCTTTGAGTCATCATGAGAGCTTTATAGTTTTTAAGATGGTCGAGTGGGTCCGAAGAGTTGTCATAGGCTTCCAACTGCGGCATCTTGAACCAAGATGGGATTTGTTCTTCCATAATTCTTTGGTCAATAGAGGATAGGTGTTGAATCCGAGGCTATCTGCCTGACTCCTATTGTCCTTCTGCAGCTCGGCAAGTCATCGATCAAGCTCTTGATCATAGTCGTCCAATCGACGGAATTCACTATGGGGTTGGGAATATCTCGAGATCGAGTCTTCATCGGATGATTTGGATGGAGAATGACATCGCTTCTCCTATCTTAAGATTTGGTGGCGAGGGGGAATTTGTGGGGTTGGAGAATCTGGATGATGAGATTGTCGAGTAGGCTGGGATCGTTGGTTGTGTCGGGAAGGAGTAGCATGTGGACCTCGCTTTTAGGCTGTTGTTGCCTGCTGCTTGTTGGAGACTCTAGATGGCGGTCGTAATAGTTTGCACTTGTTGTAGCAGGGTGGCAAACTACTGTTGGTATGCTACCATGACGGGACGGGAAGAAGGTATGCTACCATGACGGGACGTGAAGAACTCGGCTCAACTTGTAGAGTTGGGCGTTCGTCCCTTCATGAAGAACGCCGACTGAAATTAGCCGAAGCATTCTACGCTCTTGTTCTTGCTATTCCTTTAGGGTTGATTTCTTCCTCTATTTGGTGCGCTAATCTGTTGCCACTAAGCTCTGATGGTGCCATGTCGGAAGATTGGTTGGACACCCTAGCAGGTGCACGCTATGCTCGCGGCTCAATGGACCTGCAAGGAAAGTCCTCACATCGGAGTGTGTCTGATGGGGAACCCTCCGATGTCTAAGTCAGCCGGAGTTCAGGGAACAATTGAAGGATGAAAGAGGTGAGTAGGAGTGGAGTATTAGCTTTGGAGTCGAGCCCTACCGAGGGTCCCCTTATTACCTCTTTTATACAGAGATAGAGCCATAGGTTGTTGTGCCGAAATTTGATAGGCTGTTAATACTTATGAGGCTATGATCCGACAGACCATTGGGATTCACCCATTAACCCATAATCAGGGCTGTTAGTCATGGGCGTCAGTTGTAGGTCGTAACTACAGATCGGGTTTGTTAGTCATCGGTGTCAGTCGTAGGTGGTGCCCATGTTCTGAAGGTTGTTGGAAGATTCGTGAATTGTCTGTGTGACCGAACAAGCTGATGACTTCTGGTCGAGACAGAACCAGGATCCTACCTCGGGTGCATTGGTGCTCGTGTGGGCCGTTGAACATCGTTTCTTCTTATCTGCTGGGTCCCGACCTCGGGGTCGATGACCAACCGAGCTGAAGATCGGGCCGATATCATAGTGCTGCCTTGTTATGGGTGCCTGGATCTCTCTCTCTCTCTCTCTCTGATATCCGGGGTGGTTTTGCCTGGCCAGGTCTTCAATGGATGCTCGGCTACGATTCGAGGAGGAGAGGGTTGGGTTTGGTAGTGGGTTATCCCTGTGACAAGTTGTTTGTACATTTCTTTATTATACCTTTTCTACTCCCTTGCATCACACATTTTTTCGGACAGACGATATATCAGAAGGACTAACTTTTAAATCTTTTGGGTGTATACTGATGTATTTAATGCTTGTTCTTAAAAATCTTATGGACTCATTACATTCTCCCTGATTTAGATACATGGGAAGCATGTTGTGTCCAACTCATAAATATTGCCAGCAAACTCAGAGACGTAAAAATATTCTACAAACTTATCATGCACAGAAAACAGTGTCAAATTCCTACTCTAATATCTACATCTCCTCGCTTCATTACCATTCTCTATGTGATAACTTCGGCTGATATTTAATATCCAGAAATGGCACTTTATGCGATAATGGTCCATGATCTGGGTCTATTTTTAAGACCAAATGGTTTTGTAGCTTGGTTCTAGGATATTAGTATTCTAAGTGCAGAATTATGCTATTTATACACAAATCCTCGCTTTGCACAATTAAATAAAATTGAGCATTCAAAATTCTGCAAATATATTGGTGGTTTAATACATTTATTTTTGTCCCAATTTGCAGGCTGAACTTCTTTTGGAGCTACCGAAAGAGCAACTCCTCAATTGGATTTTTCAGTGCTTGGCAGAGCTCTATGCTGCATTGCCCGCTCTTGTCAAGTACTAGTTCTCCATGGAGCGATTTTAGCCAACTCTTTTTGGCTTCTGCTGAGATTGCATTGTAGTGGTATTGTGCAAAATGAACAGGCACCTTGACTTCTCCATCGTGATACATGCTGAGGAAGCCTGCAATATGTTACTTCCCTGATGTCAAGTTTTCGTCCTTTGACATTTGACGTGCTCGTGGTTAATGCGGAGCTCCATTTCATGGACCAAGGATGGATTATTCTATTCTACCTTACAGCCATGAGGCCCATAACTAACGCTATTACAGGATTTTTCTTTTTGCGGCAAGGAGTCTGATGGTGAATTCTGACCCTGATATGCAAATACTGGTAGGTAAAGCTATTCTTTAAAATCTTTAATAACGATATTTGCTTGATTCCTACTGATGTATCTGTTCAAACTGGCAGGATTTGCCTGAACAGAATGATGGGACAGCATAAAACCTATTTGTCATTTCGGAATGTTTCCATGAAGCAGCTTGGCTAACACCACACATTCACAAGAAGTTTCATGCCAGTTGGTTACTAACCTGACACAGGATTTATTACAATTAAAATATACAACCTAATTAGATGTCATTGATTTTCCACTGTGAAGGTTTATATTTCTTATAAAAATGCTATCAAAATTTCAGGAATCCCCTTGGGGTTTTATGGTCTATGAGTTGCATTCCTGCTCAGGGCCATGACTGGTTGTTGCAAGAACTAGCATACCAATATTCTCCTGTCAATTTGTTTAATATGAATCTCCATTTTGGTGTATGGATGAAAAGTGTTGTGCTGGAGGAACGTTTGCCTAATGAAACATGTATCACCAAGGAATTCTTTAGAGATTTTACATTTTGACTGATCTATGGGGCTGTTTGGTTCGTAACCAAAATCGGAATGGGAATGAGAATCGGAATGGTTTGGAATCGGAATCGGAATGGCCAAATCTTCTGAAGTATTTGGTTCATGAACGAAATAGAAATTGGAATCGGAATTGAAATGAAAATTTGAATCTATAAAGGAGAATAGAGATTGAGTTCTATATAGATCGAGCCATTTTTATTTCATCCTGGAATTGAAATGGGATTTCTTTCAACCAAATGATTGGAATGGGAGTCATCTATTCTAATTTCAATTTCAGACCCCCACTCCCTCCAACCAAACATCTCCTATATTTCTATTTGTTAATGCCATTATATCAATAGATTTGCACGGCCACTGCTTAAAAACAAGTGGATCATAGCTTGTGGGTTTCTAGTTATTGATTTATTTTTTCATATAGTTTTTCTTGGGTAAAGATCAGGTTATTTATTTAAAGACATTTCCAAAGCAAGGATCATATCAAATAGATACCTATAACCATTGTCATTGCCATTCGAGCTTGCCTGAATTATCTGCTAATCCTTGCTAACCTCTGAATTGCTGTAAACTGTCGTTTAGACCGGTGAACATGGATTATATCCTCTCCTCACCGGCGCACGCTCAAATGCTCACTGCAATAGCCATATAACGTCATTTTGTCTTCCATCAAGCGGAAAATGTTTTTTTTTTTCCCCTTGCATCCTTTATTTCTTTCTTTCCCTGATGGTAGTTTGTCCAAAAAAGAATTTAAAAAAAGGTTCTGCATAAGAGTTGCAAAAGTGTCTGACCTCTAGGAAAGAGGTTGCGCAATGGTAAGGTTGAAGCTGGAATGAGATAGAATATTGTTAGTGGCTGATGGGTGCAAGAATAAGTTGAAGACCGGCATTCTCTTCCTGGTTCTAATCTCTGATACATAGCTGAGCATTTTTTTGTTGTGATATGGGTGTATGTTTGGTCATTATTAAAATTCATTGCTTAATGTAGAACAAATATTAATAACACATATATTACGATGCTTGTAGTCATTAAGGTTTATTGCTTAATGTTTAATAAATTTTTGACTTTTGAAATCTTCTATTTATTATAATTTGTTATAATATCATATTACATTTTAAGAAGGGTCAAAAAAAGATGTAAAAATTGTGCCTCATGTATTGTATGTAGCTGGTATTATTGATGTTGTTAATGATGTGAGTTTATGCTCGATTATTATTAAAGTTGTTTGCTTAACATGCAGTAAAAATATGACTATTGAAATCTTTTATTTATTATAATTTATTATATTATTATATTGTGTTTTAAAAATAGTTGGAAAAGAAGAAAAAGTTGTATTATAAAAGTTTTTCATTCACCATGTAGGTACCAATTTTACTGACACCAATATTGATGATGGAAATTTCTTCTTGGTTATTATTAAAGTTCTTTATTTAATAGCAAATAAAATTTAACTATTAAAGAATTCTATTTATTATACTTTGTTATTTATTATATTGTATTTGAAGAATAGTTGGAAAACGTAACCTTATATTACCATAGTTGTATTTATAATCAATCATTAGATTTAATCTTATAGTTGATAATGGGTTCTCCTGAAATAAAATCAAGCACTGATTTACGCTTAGAATATGCTTGGATCAAACTTGAATTGAGTTTGATTGAAGCTTGAATCAAACATGAAGGATTGGCGTTTCAATTAAGCGTGAATCAAGCTTGAGTCCAGCTCCATTCAAAGTTGATGCAAGCTTGGATGAATTTCAACTCAATAAAAGCTAGTAACCTATTTGAAATGGGCTCAAGTTCGCCTCAATTGCAATCAAGCTTGGATTAGGCTTGATCAAATAATTTTAACCAAGCTTGATTTCAATTTTTAAGCTTGAAATTAATTTCAAACCAAGATTGACCGACTCAAGCTTGAATCAATCGCCCCCCAGACATTTCTTACAGGAAGATTATACAAACCACCTTGGATAATTATCAATTATCTCATGACTACAAAAAGGATAATAAAAATGATTAATTAGATTTGATTTAGCTTTTATTTCGGGAGGAGGAAAATGCTATAATCATGACCATTTTAAGATATTTTAGTTGAGAAATTCTTTATGCGCTGCAGGACGGTGTAAAAAATCCAACATAAAGCGCACCGCTTTATGTGATTGGTCTACGAAGCCATCGTTTTCTAATACGCATTTAATATATACAGTTTTGCTTTTTTGTTTAAAAATTTTATATAATGAAAACATCCTTGCTCTTTAAAAAAATTATGATATACTGTGACATATTATGATTTTCAATATATAGGATGTTATGATATGACTCAGAAAATTATGATATTCTATGACATATTATAATATCCTATGTCAAATTATAACTTCCTACATGCAGGATGTCATAATATAGAAAGGGGCATTTTTGTCCAACCACTTTCCAACATACATTTAATGTTTGTAGTTCTGCTTTTTGTTTGAAAATTTTGAATGATGACAATACTCCTGCTCTTCAAAAAAATTATGATATCATATGGCATATTATGATATTCTACGTCAAAATTATGACTTTTTGTATGCAGGATGTCATAATATAGATATAAGATGTTATAAATTTTTCAAAGAACAGAAATATTTTCGTCATTCAAAAATTTTCAAACAAAAAAATAGAACTATAGACAATAAATGCGTATTGAAAAATGATAACTATGTCGACCAATAACATAAAGCAGTGCGCTTTACTTCGAATTTTCTGCACTGCATGCGGTGCGCAAAGAATTTCGCATTTCAATTTTCACGTGAAGACCATCTTTTGGGAGGACTCTTTCTTGGTTTTCCAATGGTCGGCTGGCTGTGCATTTCTGTGTGGTTGGTAATAGGATAAGCTCGGCACCGATTGGACTATTAATTCTTTAGTTTTGATCCACGCACAAACAAACTATTTTTTTGATAAATTAGATAAATTAAATCAAATGAAGGTAATTAGGAAAATAAAAATTATCTGGCCTCCTTATGTATTGATATAGACTGGGACTGAAATCAGATTGGATATGGATTGGATACCAATATATGTATATGCATATTGTTTTACCAAATACAAATACGGATATGGATATTATTTGGATACATACAAAAATTTATATCCATATTATTTAAATAGATATGAATATAACTCGAATACTGAAAGTATGGATACAATTACTGATATAAGTTGGATAATTAAACTTTATAACCATAGAATCAAAGATATTATTAAATAGATGATAAATCAAGTTAATAATATATTTATATAGTTATATATTTTTAAAAAATAATAAGTACTATATAAAATTATATAAATTATAAGTAGATTCGAATATTCGGATATAGATTGGATAGTTGTCTATCTATATCCATATCCAATTTTCTTTAATGGATATGGATATAGATATTAGTCGGATTCTCAAATTTCTATATATATCCAGATTAATTCGGATATGAAAATGAATTCAGACGGATATTATCCATATCACTTTCACCACTAATATAAACAATAAAAAATATCAAGACAAAAATAAAGAGAAATAAATATAAATAAAAATAGCAGTTGTTGGGGGCTAATTTGTCATCCAGATCAAAGATATGAGTCAGCAAAAAGTCATGTGATGAAGTATACAGGACCAACACCATAGCACTATTAGAGATGAATGTGACCGATCTCGGAGGTAGATATCTCTCCCGAACCATGAGAGGGCTGTCTGAGGGAGATCACTTAGCACATAACTTTGGCTCTCTCCAATCCTAACTTCAGCCCTTAGCGATCCTTACACTTGGCGACCTTCCCAATCAAAACATTAGAGTCCGACTGGTCCCGACTTCGGCTGGTAACTAAGAATCCACCAATCGATCCCAATCCCCATAGCAGGCTAACATCTGAATAGATCGATCTTAGATTTCAACGGTAGATGTACTTTCAGACTCCAGCAATCTTTATCCCAGTGAATATAACTGGCCCCGACTACCTTCATTCGGTGCCTATATGTATCGGATTACTCTGAAGTCTCTTCAACTGAAGCCAGTTCGGTCCTACCTGCACCCTCATTTCAAATTCAAATGTACCTACGACACCACAGCTGACTCCAAAACAGATAAGGCAAATGTAATTGCCCAATCTTGAAGATTTCGATAAAAATTTTGCCATATCATGTCCAAATCGGCCAGGCAACCTATCCAAAATGACCTTTTAGCCCTCACCTACAAATAACCTCCAAAGGACCCCCAAGGTAAGCGCGCATAATCTCTCTTGAATGCTTCTTCTCTTTATTTTTTGAAACCTGATTTGAGCATCGGAGGGTCCTCACTGGAGCCAACTTCGGCCAGGACTTATCTTGCAGGTCACTTCTTTGGAAGGATGTGCCACCACTATAGCCTATTCAATTGAGAGTCGGATTTCAGTGATAAAGATCGACGCTAATGGAAGGGCACTGACTTGATTTTGAGGAGCAGGAGATCGAGATCATGGCTCCATGCAAACATCTTTCCAATGATCCAACACCACCACCTCCCAGGTGGCGGAGAACATGGCCAACCCCCAGGCCCAGGTGCAGCTTCAGGAGGTTCCCTACTATTGTGCAGACGAACTTCAATACGTGGGATAAGGAATACACCAGCAACACACCAAAGAGGGGTGCTGCCCCTCTTTGAAGATGGCGGCTAGGGTTTAGGCATGCAAAACACGAGAGAAGGAGAGAAAGATTGAGAGAGAAAAGCTATTGTATTAGTTCCACACAAAATATGTTATCATATATGGTTTATATACCCTAGGGTATCCACATAAACCCTAATAAACTCCAGTTGAAAAACTCTTCTGACTGAACTCAATACATGAAAGCACTTACTGAGCCCATGTCTCACATGCTTTCATCCTTTGGACTTGTTCCCAATCCAAACTCTTGAGTTAGCCATCCTTGGAACTCATAAATCCGAGCCCAAGACCTTAGGATCAAAACTTGATCCTAGACCAAAATAGACTCCCGTACATATTCAGCCTGCACGAACTGGGTCGGCTCAATTGGGACTGGATCGATCCAGTTCTCAGCAACCTACAAAAACTTGAATGATGCACTTTTTATTCTGTTCTCAATTAGTCGACTCAGTTGGGACTGAGTCAGTCCACCTGGACTGAGTCGGCTTAGTCTGACACTGAGTCGACTCACTTTCTGTACTATGCCAAAATGTCGAGACTCCTCTCTCTCTGGCATGCCCTATGACTTGATCAACCCATCCCAAATTGAGTCGATCCAATGCCCTAAAACTACTCTTTCACCACAGACTTTAGCCCTTCTTTGGTATCTCACTCCACCTTGTGTCCTCAGATATTCGAAGCTTCAAAAAAGTCTTTCGAAGTCCTCACCACCTGAACCTCGAGCCCGTGAAAGCTATGCACCACCTCCACCCTATAATAACTTCTGTCCTAATGAACCAGGAGCCTATCAATCTAGCTCCACCTGTGGTCACCTCCAAAGCTATGGGGGCACCACAGAATCCCTACAATCTTCATCTTGGTGCCCTCAAAGCCTTGACGATCTCCGCTCTTCATCGAGGTCCAATCCTCTGCATGATCTGATCAATGAGGAGTGAAACCAACTGTGCAGACCTCCTCACCACCGTAGTATACCTCAGTCTTGGAGTTGTCCAAAAGACCACCACTACCTCTCTTATGGCTGAAAATCTTGTCCTGTGTCTGAGCACCTCTCTTGTAGGTCTTTCCATCAGTGGCTAAGCCCACTATTGATCCAACAGCTACATCCGCTGCTGCCATCGTAACTCCATCTGTCACGACACCCAGTGACTCCATCCATCACTACTCCAGCGGCTTCGACCATCACTGCTCCATCTGCGACTCCAGTAGCCGCAGTTCTAGTGACGTAGCCCATGGCTATCCGTCGCTCCCTCAGTGGCTTTGATCACCACTCTCCTAGCGATTGTGACGGCCACTACCCCTGTGACATGCACCATCGTAGCATCGAAACTCTTAGGGTGACTGCAGCTCCACTCCTTTGCCTCCAACCTCGAATGGCCTAAGTTGGTGGAAGCCTCCTCATAGGTCCTTGGGTCCTCCGTCGCCACTGTAGCATCAACCTTCGATGCATACATCTTTAGGCCAACTCCTGATGCCCGCTCACCACTACCTGAGCAATTAGGAAACTTCACCTCCCTCTGCACCTCCCTACCTAGAGGCCATGCCATGGCCATGGACTTTCTCTTCACCTGTGAAGGAACCTCTCTCCGGTGCTTCTCCTCCACATGTGGACACACCAATCCTCCGTGCTCCACCTCCCCATGATCCGACTACCCCACAACTGGCAGATCCGATACGCATATCATCAACTATTCAATCTGCACTGACTAGACCTCTGACTGATCTTCCGTAGCTGAAGCAATCACCTCGACCTCTCTGGACACAACAGATCTCTCTAACTGGTACAACAACTCCTCGGCCTCCTCTCTCTCATCACAATCCTATCACCTTTGGAGACATTTAGAATCCTTGAATTACTTCTAAAAGTGTAGTCCTTTTCCTCCAAGTACTCAAGCGATACTATGCTCCTTCTGAGATCTGAGACATGATGCACATCTATCAATGTCTCCATCCTCCCGTCAAACATCCTCAGCTTAATGGAATCCACTCCTGCAACATCACAAGAGCTCCCATCTCTAAGTATCACTCGCTACCCCTCACCCACCTGTGTGTAAGAAGTAAACCATGCCCGGTGAGGTGTACAGTAATAAGAGCTAGCCGAGTCCAGTATCTAATGATCTGTCTCCTCCCTATGTCCAGCCGACAACATCAGTAAGTTATCTGATACATCGCTTTTAGCCACTATACTAGATGACTCTGGCCTGAAACTTTCTCCTTTTCCCTTCCTCTGTGGACAATCTCTCCTCAGGTGCCCTAACTTCCTGCACCTGTAGCACCGTGCCTCCTTGTTACCTTTGGAGATTTCTGCCTTTCTACTGCCTCGCGTCTATCCTTTCCCCTCCTAGGCCTCTCATTAGCTGCCATGGCATCCAGAAAAATCCCCGTACTACTTCTCACTATCCGCTCCCTCTGCTCATTCATCCAAAGGACGACACTATCTCCTTATAAATTAGTGTCTCCTTCCTGTATAATAGAGTCATCACCAGTGGATCAAAGCTCTCGAATAGCGAGCACAGCAACATCAGGGGCTTATCCTCCTCCTCCGGAACCACACTCAAATTGAGTAAATTGATACTCAATTTGTCAAACAGCTGAATATGCCTTAGTATATCTCCATCTTCTTCCATCCGAAGGTTATAGAGCTGTTTCTTCAACATGAGTTTGTTGCACATGTTTCTCCCCATGTACAAAGTGTGCAATCTTGACCATAATCTCTTAGATGTCCTCTCTTCTAGCACACTGTACAACATCGAATTAGCCAAACACCATCGAATTAGCGAATATGCCTTCTTCTCTAGAGAACTCCAAGCCCGATCTGTCATCTCCTCTGACTTTTTCTCCACGACCAGATCTAGTTCCTGCTGAACTAATAGATCCTCCACTCTAGTTCTTCACATTGAGAAGTTTTTCTTCTCGTCAAATTTCTCAAAATTGATCTTCATCCTGCTGCTTATGATGTCTCAACCACAATCACAAACAATGTTGATCTGATTGAAAAAAAAATACCTTGACAGAAAATCTGACAAAGAACCTCGCTGATCTCTTCAACAGCTCCTGGCATCTTCTTCCTTCTCCATGCTCCACGTGGCTTTGATGCCAATTATTGTGCAAACGAACTCTAGTACGTGGGACAAGAAATACACACCAGCAACACACCAAAGAGGGGCGCTTCCTCTCTTTGAAGATGGCGGCTAGGATTTAGGCATGCAAAACATGAGAGAAGGAGAGAGATTGAGGGAGAAAAGCTATTGTATTAGTTTACACAAATATGTTATCATACATAGTTTATATACCCTAGGTTCCACACAAATCCTAATAAACCCAACTAAAAATTTTCTAACTGAACCCAATACATGAAAGCACTCACCGAGCCCATATCTCACATGCTCTCATTCTTGAACTTTTCTCGATCCAAACCCTTGAGTTAGCCATCCTTGAAACTCATAAACCCGAGCCCAAGACCTTAGGATCAAAATCTAATCCTAGACCAAAACAGACTCCCGTACATATTCAGCTCGCACGAACTGGGTCAGCTTAATTGGGACTGGGTCCATCCAGTTCTCAATAATCTGCAAAAATCTCGAATGATGTCCTTTCTGTTATGTTCCTAGTTAGTCGACTCAGCTGGGACTGAGTCGACCCATCTGGACTGAGTTGGCTTAGTCTGACACTGAGTCGACCCACTTTTTGTGCCATACCAAAATATCGAGACTCTTCTCTCTTTGGCACGCCTTGCGAGTTGATCGACCCATTCCCAAACTGAGTCAACCCAATGTCTTGAAACTATTTTTCCACCACACTCTTCAGCCCTTCCTTGATATCTCGCTCCACCTTGTGTCCCTAAGTATCCAGAGCTCCAACCAAGCTTTTTGAAGTCCTCGCCGCTTGAACCTTGAGCTCATAGAAGCTGTGCACCACCTCCACCTTAAGACAACTCTCATCATAGTGAACCAGGAGCCTATCAATCTAGCTCCGCTTGTGGTCACCTCCAAGGCTATGGGGGCACCATAGAATCCCTACACCCACCACCTCCACCACTGGTTCGGGCCGTTAGCATGGAATTGTACAACCTGCTATTTCAGTGTGTGTAGATCCTGACCACCACCATCCAAGCGATGCAGCAACTTCATATTGTCCAACGGCGACGGTGGCGTAGTAGGTCAATGCTGTATTGACGGCAGTAGCAGCATAGTCGACCAATGCTACACCAGTGGTGGAGCCATAACCTGCCAAACCTATATAGCAGCTCGCGTAACCATCGTAGGAGCGACTGCAAATCCCCCTGTAGAGCCCTGAGTGGGGGAGATAGACTCACCATAGCCAGCCTCAAAGCCTGGAATGGAGAAGATGGTGGTCTCTGAGTCCCTGTTCCAGGTAGGATTCAACCCCAATCTGGCAATCTCCTCCATGGCATTCGGAGGATTGCACTGTTCGAGATGCGGATATCAACTGCAAACTTTGAGAGATGAACAAGCAGATTAAGGCACTTCGTAACCAGACTTTGATGCGGGATGATGGATTCCACATTGATCCATCCTTCAACACTTGGATCACGCAGGAGCCACTCTCCAACATCTTCAAAATATCACAGCTAGAAAGCTACCATGGGATTATTGATCTCGTGGATTATCTGGTAAGTTTTAAGACCCTGATGCTTTTCATGGGGCTACCGATGCTGCCCTCTACTGAGCTTTTCCATCTATTTTAAAGGGCATAGCATCGCACTGATATTCAAGCTTGAAGCCATGAATAATCCACTCATTTGACCAAATGAGTCTTGTTTGTGGGTCATTTCGTCAGCAGCAGGAGGCAACAGAAAAGATTGAATTCTCTGATCAACATCAAGCAGAAGGAAGAAAGTCAATTCGATGCTACCTCAGTCACTTCAATGCAGCTGTATTAGAGGTTTGCGATCTAGATCAATCGATTGCCATGTCAGTCCTAAAGGGTGGACTTCTAAAGAACAATCTTTGATATTCTCTGAAGAAGACCAACCCTCGTGACTTCACTGATATGTTGGCTTGGGCGGAGAAGTACGTATGGACTGATGAAGTATTTGAAAATAAGCCACCGACAGATGCAGCTATCGGAGGAAAAAAGAAGAAGAAGAGATGAAGGATCCACCAAAGGATCAGCAGCACTCTCGCTCTCTATCTAGTGTCGGCGGTCCCGAACTCCCCCACAGAATTATCGATAAAGAATTCTTTCAGAGGGGAGCAACATGTATCTCCGCCTAGGAGGTTGACAAACTACATGCCACTGAATGCTGCCTGAGCCCAAGTATTGACGGAGATTAGGGATCGAATCCCTCGGATAGAAAAGTTGTGGACCCATCTAGCTTGTCGAAATCCCAATAAGTACTACTTCTACTACCATGACCATAGACGTGATATTGAAGAATGTCTTTAGCTTTGGGATGAAATTGAGGAGCTTATTCGGTGTGGGTGCTTGGATCGGTTCATTAGGTGTCAGCAGGAGCAGTCAGAAGAATGGTGGAGGTTGCCTCGCCCATCAGAACAGCAGCAAGGAGAGCCTTCTGGGGATCGACCACCCATCGAAGAAATAAACATAATAACTGGAGGACACCGAAGCTGAGTGGAGGAGTCAGTCGAACCCACCAAAAAGCAAAAAACTGAAGAATCTATTGCATTCACTGAGGAAGATGCTATAGGAATTCAATTTCTGCGTAATGATATGATGGTTGTATCATTAAATATCGCAAACTATGATGTACATCATATTTTGATTGATAATGAAAGTTCAACAAATATATTATTAATGATGCTTTCTCCCAAATGGACATTCCCCCTGAGCGGTTAGGGCGACTGGACTCTCGTCTTATGGTCTTTACTGGAGATGTAGTACCTATTGAAGGAGTCATGACACTCCTTGTAGTGGCCGGACGATCTCTCCAGCAATCCCATGCTTAGATTGATTTCTTGGTGGTTTGGGCTCCATCGACCTATAATGCCATTCACGGACATCTAGAACTCAACGTGCTTCAAGCTGTGGTATCCACCTATCACATAAAGATGATGTTTCCAACTGAGTCTGGAGTTGGTGAAGTCAAGGGAGATCAGACCTTGGCACGACAGTGCTATACAATCGCACTCCATGGCATGGGGCCTCCTGAAGCTTACCCAATCGATGAACTGGACACCCGGGATGAACTAACTAAAGAATGTGGGATGCCGGTGGAGAACCTTGAGATGATCCCACTGAATGATGGCAACCAGGAGCACACTATCTAGATTGGATCAAACCTCGATCAGGTAACCAAAATCATCTCATCTCCTTTGGTAGAAAATATAGATGTGTTCACTTGGACCCCAGCTGATATGCCAGGCATTGATTTAGAGATGATGATGCATCAGCTAAGCGTCCATCTGAACCACTGGCCCATTAAGCAAAAGAAAGAAGCTTCACTCCTGAACAATAGAAGGCGATAGCCAAAGAGGTGGACAAATTATTCGATGTAGGCTTCATTTGGGAAGTGATCTATCCAAGCTAGATTGCAAATGTGATCCTGATGAAAAAGACAAATGGAAAGTGGTGAATCTGTATCGACTTCATTGACCTCAACAAAGTATGTTCAAAGGATAGCTATCCTCTACCTTCGATCAACTAGCTAGTAGACACCACTTCAGGGCTTGAACTCCTCACTTTCATGGATGCATTTTCTGGATACAATCAAATCTAAATGGCATCTGAAGATGAGGAGAGAACTACTTTTATTATTGATCGGGATCTCTTCTATTACAAGGTTATGCCCTTTGGCCTAAAAATTACAGGTGCAACTTATCAGCATCTTGTAAATAAGATCTTCAAGAATCAGATAAGTCAGAATATAGAGATCCACATGGATGGCATGGTTATCAAAAGTAGAATCTCACGAACCCACATAGAGGACCTTGAAGAGACCTTCACTGCTTTAAGAAAGTACTAGATGAAGTTGAACCCAACTAAGTATGCCTTTGAAGTTACTTAGGGAAAGTTCCTAGGCTTCATAGTGTCCAGCTTGGGAGTAAAAGTCAACCCTAAGAAGATCTGAGCCATATAAGAGATAAGCCCATCAAAGACTATAAAGGAGGTTTAGCGTCTCACAGGTAGAGTGGCAGCACTAAACTGGTTTGTCTCAAGATCGGTCGAATGCTGTCTTCCATTCTTTTAGGGTCTAAAATAACCAAAAAACTTTCAATGGACTGAAGAATGCCAGCACACCTTCATGGAGTTGGAAAATTATCTCAGTTCTGTACCACTCCTTAGCAAGCTGAAGCCTGATGAAGACCTCTACTTATACCTGATGGTCTCACCAGATGCCATAAGCGTGGTGTTGGTCCATGAGTAGGATAAAGTCCAAAGACTAATCTACTATGTTAGTCAGGTCTTGCATGATGCAAAGACCAGATATACCAGACTGGAGAAGCTAATCTTCACCCTTATTATTGTAGCTCGAAGGCTTTGGCCCTACTTTCAAGCATATCCCATTACAGTGTTGACTGATCAATCACTCAAGACAGTCTTACATCAGCCTGATACCTTTGAATGATTGGCAAAATAAATAATTAAACTTACAGAGTTCGAGGTAAAGTTCTAACCTCAACTCTCTATTAAGGCTCAAAAATTGGCAGGCTTCATAGTGGAATGCACCATCCCAGAGGATCAAGAAATGCCAGAGCCAACTCAAGAGAAAGATACACCAATGGAACAGAGTTCATCAAGAGAGCCAGATGATCTTTGGGTAGTGCATGTGGATAGATCATCGAACTTTGTAGGATCAGAGGTAGGCCTATTACTTCTTAGACCTAAAAGATTTATTGCAGAATATGCCCTGAGATTCGACTTCCTAGCCACCAATAATGAGGCTGAATATGAAGATCTTATTGTCAGATTGAGAATTGCAAAGGAGTTCAGAGTGTAGAAGCTGAGAACTTGCACTGATTCTCTGTTGGTGGTAGGACAAGTAAAGGAAGACTTCGAAATTCGAGAGGAAAATATGAAGAAATACCTTTAGAAAGTGAAGGATCTAATCTCGACATTTGCTGATTTCAACATTTAGCAAGTACGTTGATCCAAAAATTTGAGAACCGACCTACTATCCAAACTGATGACTTTAGCTCCATGAGATCTACCTAAGAAATCATTCTTTGAGGTCCTGAAGTAGCCCAGCACTGAAGAGCCGGTTCCAGTTCTATAGATTGACAACGAACCCTATGGGATGGATCCCTTTGCCACTTTCTACGAGATAGAGTGCTACCTGCAGACTCTAAAGAGGCTCGAAAGATCAAATATCAAGCTCTCCATTACGTTTTCATGAAGACAAGCTTTATAAACGATCCTTCTTCTTACCACTTCTCAGATGCCTTCATCCTTGCAAAGCCGAATATATCCTTCTAGAGGTACATGAAGGGATATGTAGAAATCATCTGGACGGTAAGTCATTGGCCTATAAGATACTTCGGTAGAGGTACTACTGATCTATAATGCAGGATGATGCAGTTGACTTCACCAAGCACTACAATCGATGTCAACAAAATGTCAATATCCAGCACCAACTGATCATTCCACTAGTCCCGCTAGCCCTCTTTGGCCATTTACATAGTGGAGGATAGATATTTTAGACCCCTTTCCATTAGCATCGAGTCAGAAAAATTCTTACTTGTGGCCATCGACTACTTCATCAAGTGGGTAGAAGCTGAGCCCCTCACCAAAATTATCGAAGCCAAAGTAGTGGACTTCATCTGAAAGTTTATTATTTATCGATTTGATCTCCTGTGGGTGTTGATCACCGACAACAGATGCCAGTTCTCGAGCTCTAAATTCATCAAGTTTTGTCAAAGCTACAGTATTGTCTAACACTTCACTTTAGTGGGACACCCACAAGCCAACAATGAGGCTAAGGTAACTAACTGTACCCTTTTGCAGGGACTGAAGATCAGGATCGATCGAGTTAAAGGAGCATAGATGAACGAACTATATAGCATGCTCTAGACTTACCAACCACTAAAGGATACCCATAGGGGAGACTCCTTTCAACCTCTCCTTTGGAATGAAAGCCATCATCTCCATAGAAATTAGACTCCCTTTACATCGGATCGAGGGCTATGATGATCAAAATAATGCAAAGCAGCTTTGTACCAATCTAGATCTACTCGAAACAATTTGCGAGAAAGCATGAGTATAGATGGTGGCCTATCAGCAAAGGATGGCATGATACTATAATTTTCGCATTTGGAACAAAGAATTCAAAGTCGGTGATCTAGTCCTATGACAAGCCAAAGTCTCCCAACCAACAGAATACAAAAAACTATCTCTAAAGTGGAAATGCTCCTACCAAGTGGGCAAAGTTGTCAGACCAAAAACTTATCGCCTCAAGCAACTGGATGGAACATCCATATCTCGACCATGAAAGTCAGAGAACCTCTGAATATATTATTAATGATCTAACTTGACAATCAACAAATAAAATCATCCTTTTTAGGAATATTATTGTCTCTTACGACCAACAAGCCGAAGTCCTCGATGACTAAAAAGCAGAGGCTAACCTATAAGAACCATCGTAGGCTGCTCATTTTTTAGCGAGCCAACACCCATAAAGATCTTAGTCATACGAGAAATGCAGGCCAACCTAAAGGACCTTTGAAATCCATCGATCCAAAGCATCAACAATGAAGACCTCGACGACTAAGAAGTAGGGGCTAACCTATAAGGACCCCCAAAGGCCGCTTGCTTTTTGGAAGCCAATGTCCGTGAGGACTTTAGTGATATGAGAAGTGGGGGCTAACCTATAAGGACCCCCAATGTTTGCCATTCTAACTTTGCCATTCCAATCTACATGGTAGAAAACCTCAATGACTAAGAAATGAGGATTAACTTATAAGGACTCATGAAGGCCGCTCATTTTTCAGCGATCCAACACCCATGAAGACCTTAGTCATGCGAGAAGTGAGGGCTAACCTAAAAAGGCCTTCAAAATCTATCGATTCAAGGCATTAACAATGAAGACCTCAGCGACTAAGAAGTAGAGGCTAACCTATAAGGACCCCCAAAGACCGCTTGCTTTTTAGCAAGCCAATGTCTGTGAGGACTTTAGTCATATGAGAAGTGGGGGCTAACCTATAAGGACCCCTAATGTTCGCCATTCCAACTTCGCCATTCCAACCTACATGGGTAGAAGGCCTCGATAACTAAGAAGCGAGGGTTAACTCACAAAGACCCCCAAAGACTGCTCACTTTTTAGTGAGCCAGCACCCATGAAGACTTTAGTCATGCGAGATGCGAAGACTAACCTGAAAGGACCTTCGGAGGGCTAATCTATAAGAACCCTCAGCCTATTGACTTTGGAAATAAACTAAGGCTAACCTATGAGCATCCTCAGTCTACCGACTTCGGCAACGTATAAAGCATAACCTAGAAAAACCTTCGGAGAGCTAACCTCTAAGGACTCTCAAAGTGAAGGCTATAGTTAGTCTACGAGTATCTCCATAAAATTTTCTAATGCAAGGATGTACACGACTAAATCCAAACTATGCGAATACAAAATCAATGGAGCATAAACGTATAGGTGGGACAAAAATCTCAAGTCCATTTTATTAACAAACTTGTTATAGAAGCTACAAAACAGATGTCTACAAGAAGAAAATAAAAGGTACATCAATCATTTGGAAGGCCTGCCTCGATTGATGGAGCTTTGGCTTGTGATCTTCCTCCAATTGCGGAATCTGATGATTCTCCAGCTGTAGTGCCCCCAAGACCAGCATGTCCATTACCTCTAAGGGCATTGAGATGGGAGTAGACTTCGGAGAAAGTCATTTGACTAAACTCCTACACTCTCCACAAGCTTGATATGGGGCTCGATCATCATAGACCTGTCCTTGCTCAAAGCTTCCAAAAGGTCAGTGATGGTCTGTCAGGCCGAAATAAGTTTACGCCTAATAACATCAACTGCTGATCTCTCAGTATCCACTGTTCGATTGAGTTCTTTGATCATGTCCTCAGTCGAATGAAAGTTACTTTGAAGTTGACTGATCTAGATAGTTGTGTTGGGTTTCGATCACATGGTGGAATGTGATTTTCAAAAATTTTTAACATGCATAGAATAAATTTTAACATTAAAACAAAATGATCAAAACATAAACCCTAGGAATACCTTATAGATTTCAATCAAACAAATCATGCATGCATATAAGATAGAATTTATACCTTTCGAAAGATGATGAACCAGTGCAAAGATGGTCTTCACAAGATACCAAAGTAGATGTCCTCCAATGGTGATTCATATAAGATTGATCATGGTCCTTCTCAATTTGATGTAGTGCTACAGCCTTCTTCACAAGTGCACTGCTAGATACCTTCTCAAGGTTGAAATTGCACCACCACCTAATTATCTTAGAACCTCCATTTAGACCACACCAGAAATCTTTTCTCAAAAGATCTCACCACCCAACTAATTCAGAAATCTAACTCTTGAAAATTCTGAATCCAAGGATAAGCAACCCTTGCCTTTCCATTTCTCTCTTCTCTTTTCTTTCTATTTTTATCTTCCCTTTTTTTTCTTTTGATTTTTTTTCTTCTTCCTTGACAAGAACCCATGCCCAAGGCCCTCTTGTTTTCATGCACAAAGCTAAGTGGAGCGCCTCCTTAAATAGAAAGGAAGGGGTGCATTATCCAACCCTTGGCGCTTGGCTTTCTCACGTGGTGATTTAATTCACCGTGTGAGAACTAATGGCATGGAGGAGCCTTCATACAGAAGGATTCCTCCCCTTTTGTGCCCACACTTTCCTAAGCATCATCTGATGGCACAAAAAATAAAGAAAGGCATGGGATATGAAGTGATGGCATGGGAAACTAAGGAAGTTGGTTAAGAGACTTAAACAAGAAGGACTCTCTTTCTTAATGCAAAACCATGGGACGTCCCATTTATTTGGCATGGAATAAAAGGCGTGGAGGAGGTTGATTCACATGAAACTCTTCCATATAAATCAGATAAACCACCTAAATGTCCATAGGTTTAAACCTAATCCAATTAGGTTAGGCAATAGGATTAGGGTTAGCACAAACACCTTTGCACCAAATTCAATTGAAAACTTGGGTTAATTCATGTGCTAGTAATTTAATTAACCCATAGAATTTATAATAAATCTAATTAGATTAGATCAAGATCAAATCTCTAATATGTGTGATCCATTAGGTTCTATATCTAGCCAGCAGTAGACTCAGGCTCATGATCTAAATTAATTTGATTAGATTAGATCAGTCCAAATATATCAATTAATTAGAATACTTTTTAATTAATTTTAATTAAATTATTTTAATTCTTATGTGTCCATAATTCAAGATTGATATCTAGTAACATTTCATGACTATCTAGAAGACATAAAATTTGATAGAAATATCAAAATATTTTTCATGGCAAGTTACTATGTAATTCAATCTTTCGATCATATAATGTCCTAGACAGACTATAGGCATAGAATCATGTCAAGCTTAAACACTTATCTATATGTATCTCGATCTGATGATGATGACTTGATTGATGAATCAGTAGAAACTCTTTCTACTGTTCATCCTTGCTCTGGCTAGAGACTCTGAGTCATCATCCTATGAGACCACATAGGATGTTCTCTCCTCTTACAAAGAGTGATCGATTTTTGTTGACCACTCACAACCTCCATGTACACTTCATCCAACCAAGAATATTTCACACATGCCACTGCCTCTACCCATTTGGATATATAATCAATAGCCATCAGGATATATTCATTCCCAAAAAAGTTTGAAAGTGGTCCCATGAAATTGATATCCCACACATCAAAAATTTCAACGACTAGGATCGAATTTAATGACATCATATCTCTTTTTGTGATCCATCCTACTTGTTGACACATAGTGCAGCTTTTGCAATACTTATGTGCATCCTTAAACATATTGGATCAATAGAATCCATATTGGAGAACTTTTACGGTAGTTTTCTTGGATCCAAAGTAGCCATCACAGGCTTGGTCATGATAAAAGAACAGGATACTTTTGATCTTATGGTCCGAGATACATCTTCTAATGATTTGGTCAGGATATTATTTAAACAAATATAGATCATCCCAAATAAATACTTTACTTGGGTAAAGAATTTATGTTGGTCCTGAGTGATTCATTGAGAGGGATTCCTACCAGTAGCTAAGTAATTAACAATATCAACGTACCATGATTTTTTGGTCACGGACATGAGTTGTTCGTCAGGAAAAGACTCTTCTATTGATGGTTTGTTTGAAGGTGCATCAATCAATCAGGATAGATGATCAGCCACTACATTTTCAGTTTTCTTCTTGTCTCTGATTTCTCGATCAAATTTTTGAAGACATAAGATCCATCGGATCAAGCGTACCTTGGCATCTTTCTTTGATAGGAGATGTCTAATGGCTGAGTGATCAGTGTATACAATGACATGTGATCTAACCAAATAAGACCTAAATTTTTTTAAGGCAAAGACAATAGCCAAGAATTCTTTCTCAGTTGTGGAGTAATTAAGCTGCGCATCATTAAGGATCCTAATAATATAGTAAATTGTTGGTGAACATAGGCAATTTTATGTATGTATTTTGAAATTTTTTTAAATAAATTACAGCAGAAGATAATTAGATTAATCAAATTAATCTAACATGCATATGATCTAATCATTAAATTAACCTACTCTAGGATCTATGACATGATATGTTGCATATAAAATCTAAAATAATCATATGATAAAATTTGCATTCATTGATGTAAGTAATAGATCACATCTATTTCTAATCTGAGTTCAGAACTCGATACCTGAGTACGGATCGATGATCGTCACTTCTGAGAGATATGGTAAGGATGATCCTTGCTAGTTGCTCACAGTCGCACATACATTTGGCCTCTATAAAAAATCCACTCGAAGCTTTGATTTGATCGGCCGTCTCGGGAGTGCTAGCTCACATGAAGACCTTCTTCTTGACTGATCTGGATCTTTTCTTCAAATCTCTGAAATTTTTTCAGAAGTTGAAGATGAACATATAGAGGAGATAAATATATGAAAAAAGGTGGAGAAGAAAACAATTTTTTCTTATTTTTATCTCTTCCTAAACCCTGAGGAACAAACCTGAAAAAAAGATTTTGCACACACCCCAAGAGAAAGGACTCTCCTTCTCTTTTCACGCTATGAACCCATGCCCAAGGACTTCTCACCATGAAAGCCCCTTTCTCTGGCCTCTTACATGCATAAAAGAGAGAAACAAACCCTTTTTTATAGGCATGTAATAAGTTGGTGAAGAGTCTAAGAGATCTTGGACTCTTCCAAGAGATGTCGCACCCTCTCCCAATTCCATGCCAAAACATGTCCAAAAAAATATGGGACGCCCCTTCCATATTTTTTTATGGTAAATCAATTCTACAACTAATATTTTACAAAAATTTCCTTAAAATGTTACACACATAAGGAGAAAAAATAATTTGGCATGGAGAGGTTGTAGATAATGTCAAACATTATCTTTAAGGTATCCAATTTCAAATCAAATTTGAACATACCATTTAAAATTAGATCCTAACCAAATTTTGATGTGAGATAGAAAAAGGAAGTACTCTTTGGTATGAAAAAATCTCATGCAAAAATTATTTCAGCATGGAGAAAGATGGCATGCAAAGTGGGAG
>KE505041.1:382913-399735 GCA_000441515.1 Elaeis oleifera | reverse complement strand
GGATCAAACCTAATTGAATCTAATTCAATTAGATTTTATTTAATTCTATTTACTCAATCAAATTGAGTTAATCAGTAATCTAATTACTAATTAATCTTTTATAAATTCACTAACACTAGGTGAATAAATTTATTGTAACTTTTGCATAAGGTTAATCATCAATCGAATTGATAATTAAGTCCTTGAATTATTTCAATCATTGATCAACCACATGATCAGTCAGAAACTTCTTTTGAGTGTGACCCAATAGGTTCGAACCTAAGTCAGTAGCATAGAAATAAATTTTTGAACCAATCGATGTAACCATCTAGCAATGGTGACCCGATGTCCGGATAGGTCGAATAATGGTGAAGCAATATTCAAGAATCTGTTGATGTATGGTTACCATATAATTCATCTCTTTGACCCTAATGCTTGAGGATAACCTAGGATTTAACTGTCAATCCTAGATAAGTCATCCACATTGTATTTCAATCTTTCAAATCCATCACATGGATTATCCAGACTCAGATTTTACTAAATTGAAATACATTGATACATTAACTCCTACTAATTCAGAGAGGTCAATCCTATCTTGACTCATACGCCGACTTGATAAGTACTTGACTGTACTTAGAAACCTTTCATTACTGAATTAGAAACTCAGTTAGTCCGATACCAAAATACAGTGAGTTACTTGCAAGTCACTGTGATAATCTCAGATCGGAGGGAAACATATCCATACTCTTCGTGAGCTACCCTTGACAGTAGAGTGCTCCGTAGTTGGTCACGTTTCATGATGATGTACTCCTACATCTCACTTGCATGCCATACCAGTATCTTCACACCATTTGGTTATGAGGACAATCAAAATATATGGCACATAACGACCTACACTTGATATCGCTATCGTTCTAGTAATAATGTATTGTTTGATCGCGAATCACTTTAAGGATTATGCGATAAATCCTCCTTTATCGATCAAAATAGTCCTAAAGACTTCATCACAATATAGAAGTTCATTAGAAGATGTAAACTTGTGATGAAAAAGGCTAAATAGCTTTTATTATTTATCAACTCATATATATTTATAATTAGCACAATCATCAAACGATTGGCTTTAGGATATATGTTCCAACATAAATAACTCACGGTAGCCTATCAATTCTTTATCCTAAAATGGCTCCGATGTGTGATCAGATGCATCACACATGAGTTCGAAGGATTGAGTCCAATCAGGTGGGTGAATGATGGGTGCGGATGTCAGTGCCTTTTTAAGATTCTCAAAAGACTCAAGGCACTTAGAAGTAAAATCAAATTTGATGTCTTTGACAAGAAGTTTGGTCAGTGGTTGAGCTATCTTGCTAAAATTTTTGATGAACCTCATATAGAAGCAAGCATATCTTAGAATATATAAATTTTCTTGACTGATTTGGATAGTGAAAGATTTGCAATCAGATCTACTTTGACTTTATCCACTTCAATACTCTTCTTTGAGATAACATAGCCAAGTACTATGCCTTCTTTGATCATGAATTGATATTTTTTTCAATTAAGCACTAAGTATTTTCCTTACACCTTTCTAAGATTAGTCTTAAGTGATGTAGGCACTCGGAGAAGGTGGAGATAAAGATGAAAAATCATCCATGAATATTTCTAAAAATTTCTCGATCATGTCAGAAAAGATGCTGGCGATATACCTTTGAAAAAAGATAGAATATTCCATAAACCAAAGGGCATGTGTTTATAGGCAAAAGTTCCAAATGGATAGATAAATGTGATCTTCTCTTAGTCCTCTGGTGCTATAGGAATCTGGTTGTAGCAGGAATATCCATTAAGGAAACAATAGAACTCATGTTTGGCTATCCTTTCCAACATTTGGTCAATGAATGGTAGAAAAAATGGTCCTTTCTTATGGCTACATTCAATTTTTTGTAATCAATACAGACTCTCCATCCAGTTTGGACTTTAGTCGGTACTAACTCATTTGCTTCATTTTGGACTACTATTATCCCTGATTTTTTAGGCACTATTTGAATTAGGCTAACCCATGAACTATCTGAAATGGGATAGATAATTCCATTGTCTAGTAACTTGAGAATCTCTTTCACTACCTCCTTCATTGTTGGGTTAAGTCTTCTTTAGGGTCTCTAATTGGCTTGGTTCCTCCCTAAATGAATTCGATGTTGGACAATTGAAGGGCTGATCCCTTTGATGTCAGCCATGATCCAGCCTATGGCTTCCTTATTCTCTTTGAGGATAGCTAAAAGTTTCTCTTCTTGGGTTTGATCTAGGTCTGATACGATGATTTTGGACAGAGTTTCTGATGGACCTAGATATGCATATTTGAGGTGCTTAAAGAGTATTTTGGTTCTAGTTTCGGTGCTTCCTCAATCAATGGTTTGTTTATTGGTTCATCCATCCTTACAAGTGGTTCGACAGATGGTTGCCATTGTGGATGAACTCTCTGGTTACTAGATAGAAAAATTTCAAAAGCTATTTTAGCTTCTTGGTCTGATCAGAGATTACAGTCAAAATCTTCTTCCCCCAGATCAATGGGCTCATAGATCTCATCTTAGATCAGGTATACGTCAACAAGTAGGTCCCTTTGTTTCAAGTTTAAAATATTAAGATCAATGGATATATTTTCAAATAAGAGCTTCATGAGTCCATTATAGCAATTGATTAGGGCATTGGTGGTTGCTAAGAATAGTCTTCTTAAGATGATTGGAATGCGACCTTTTAGGTTAGACACTGGTTCAATTTCGAGGATCACAAAATCCACAAGATAAATGAAGTTGCCGACCTTGATTAACACATCCTCCACAACTCTCTTAGGTACCCTCAATGATCGGTCTGCCAATTGCAATGTGATTTTTGTATGCTTTAATTCTTCTATCTCCAGTTTTTCATAGACTGAATAAGGTAAAATGTTCACACTAACCCCTAAGTCTAACAAGGCCCTATCGATGATGATTTTCCCAATGACATAAGAGATTGTAGGAGATCCTGGATCTTTGTACTTGACAGGTATGTAGCTCGAAAGATATAAGCTCACATTGGCCACCAAGAAGGCTTTCTTGGGAATGTTGGTGGTCTTCTTCTTTGTACATAGGTCTTTGAGAAACTTGACGTATATGAAAACTTGTTGGATTATATCTAGTAGAGGGATATTTACTTGTACTTGTTTAAACATCTCTAAGATTTGATCCATATGGGCTGAGTGTTATTGGACCTAAGTCTATTGAAAAGGAGTTATAGGATTGATGGGTGATGTCTTGACTCGCTTAAACCCTGAGGTAAATTCTGCAAGTGGCTTGGATAGTTCGTCAATCTCTGTTGATTCAGGCTCTTTAGACTCGGTCTGATTGATCAATTGCTCATGAGGTGGTTCAGATAATGGGTCATCTTGATCTTCAGGTATACCGACATGGTTGTCTACTTATTTTCAGACCTTAAGGTGTGAATTATATTTAATTGATTGATTTGTGCTCTTTATTGTGGTCCTTGATTATTATGGGTCCTCGGATTAGCCTCGGCCTGACTCGATAGTTTATCTTTTTTCTTTCACTCACAGTCATGGCTAATTGATCTAATTGTATTTCTAAATGATCAATAGCCTGGGTGTTGGAAGTTAAAAGCTAGTCAGTGGGCTACATGAAGTTGTTTAGTATAGTATTGGTGTTAGCAGTTGATTTCGCTAGGACTTTTAGACTCTTTTCTAGCGAGTTAAGCCTTTGATAATTACCAAAATCTAGTGGGTTATTTGATGATTGAGTGGGCCTGGGGTTGGGCTTAGTGAAGGTAGATCTACTTGAGTTTGACCCTTATGATCAAGAAAATTGGGATGGTTCCTCCATCCTGGGTTGTAGGGTGGTGCATAGGGGTCATTAATAGATCTCTAATAGGCTATGTTCGCCTATGCTACTTCGTTCTCAGTTAGGTCCATCAAGAAAGGACATCCTTCTATTGTGTGGTCTGTAGCATTACACCCATTGCAAGTGGATGTTGAAACTTGGTTCACTTGGGTGTGTCCTTTGAGTTTTAGGGCCTCTATCCTATGGATCAAAGATGCAAATTTAGCCTCTTTAGTTAGGAAGGCTTAAACTTGATGTACACCCTTTTTGAAGGTTTGAGTCTATCAGGTTTCCTAGTAATCTCCCATTATAGTCTCTTTTTTCTTGGTCCTCTAAAAATTATCAGGCTTTTATAGGTTCTTTGTTCATGAATTGACATACTGACATATTGATTCTAACATGGTTTTAGAGTTTAGATTTAGTCCTTCATAAATGATTTGGCACAGCCTCTAGGTTTCTATTCCATGATGTGGGCATTGACTCAAAAGGTTCTTAAAATGATCAAAACACTTTCAAAAAGACTTACCAGGTAATTGATAAATTTCATTCTTAAATTTGATAGTCTTATGGTGTGAGAAAATTTTTTTAGAAATACTTTAACAAAACCCTTCCATGACGCTGTGGATTGGTTAGGAAGACTGTATAATCACTTTTTGGCACTATTCTTGAGGGCAAAATTAATAAGTCTAAGTTTCATAGCATCCTCAGTGAGCTATTGGAGATGCATCATGATGCATACTTCTTCAAATTTTCTCATAAAATGTATGCATCCTCGATTCTGATAAATTTGAGACGCATGTTTATGATCTGGAGTTTCATTTCAAAATTAGCATCAGTTTGTGGCAATCGGATACATGAGCATTGGGCTGACCCAACTGGATAACAAAGGTCTTTCAGGACCCGCGATTTATGTTCGGATTCATTCATGGTGGGCTTAAGGTCTACTAGACTAGATGTAGGGTTTGGATCTATTCTCACTAATCGTCCGGATATTCTAGTCCAAGAAGAAAGTTGTGAATTTTTAGTTGTTTTTGTAATTTTTTTTGGGGAAGAAAAGAGAAGAGGAAGGAGAGATAGATGAGAAGAAAATTCTAAAGATGAGTCCTAAGGAGTTCTAAACCTAGAGACAATAGAGAAGAGTGTTTCAATTAGGATTAATATTTATGGGTTAGCAATCAAGTTATGCAGTCAATCCTAACTAAGGGTTACCCTAGATCTAGACAGCTCCTAACTATTTCAAGATCACTTTCGAGCACTCTAAGTAAAAGACTAGCCATTCAACTGGCCAGATAAGTGTAAGGTTGGTAGGAGTCCCCTCGTTGCTTTTCTTAGACACCAACTGAGTTGGTTAGATAAGTGAACAGAATCAATTAAATAACCATCTTCCTTCGAAACGTAGTTCCTGGATTATTTTCTAAACACCAATCAAATTGACTCACCCTAATCCGATCCAATTCTTAGGATTTCTTGTCCTATTGAGCTCGAAAGTCTTTAAGGATCAACATCTAATTGATTTTAAGTTATGGTTTTGGTCAATGCAATATGAAGGATGGTGGTTTGTGGGCTAACGAAGGGTGATGAAATTTTCATCTTTTCTTGTTTAGAATTTATGCCTTTAAGATGTTTATGAAATTATGCAATGCAAGAAGAAAAGGTGATCAAATTTAGTGATTAGTTTAGAGTAAATTGATTTGTTTACTTTTTAGATTTTGTGATTAAGTATCTAATTCCCTAAGTAGATTATGAGGTGTCAATGTTGAATTTTTTTTTTATAATTTTATAAGAAAGTAAGTTTGACTAAGTAACTAAGCAAGTTAGAAAGTAAATTAAAAAACTAAGAATAAGACTAAAAAAAATATTTTTTAATAATAAAAAATAATCATACCTAGATCTCCGACAACGGCATCAAAATTTGATCGCTATCGTAGGCGGTCAAAAATAAAAACCAACTCAAACTATATAGATAGGATGAGTCGAATTCATTTCCACAAAGATTTAGGATAATTATTTTTTTAGAGAAGAAATAAAAAAGAATTGATTGTAGAAGGATTAAAAAAAATAAAATAGCAAGAACTAAATTGCAAGTGTAAATTAATTTGTGAAAGAAATAAGTTAGAGAGATAACCTAGGAATTTCGAATCCATCATGCAAATTAGATTTATTTATTTTTTTATGTTGCAATATTAATTCTTATAATTAGGATATTAGTATAGCTTATCTTTAAGGGATACGGATCGTATCAGTAGATCACGACTCATCTTATTGGAGTATAAACGATCTAAATTCAATTACAAGATATAGGGTTTAATCTAACATGCTACGATCTATCTCTCCTGGGTACGTACCGTATCCAGGGATCACGGTATATCTATAGAGGATATAGGCCATGTAGGCTAGATAATATCTTAAAAAAATAAAAAATATGAAATAAAAGTATAATTTATTTCATGAAAATTAAATAGAAGAAAGAAAATAAAAATCTGTTTACAGACTTCATCGTCTTTTCAGATTGAAGAAATTTTGTCATGCATCAAGATCTTCATTTTCTCTTTTTCTCAAAATCTAAATAATAAATTAGAACAAAAGAAAGGAGAAGAGAAAGCTCTGTTCTGCTTTGCTCCGGTTCTCTGCTCACCGTGGCCTGCTCACTGTTCCCTGTTGGATGCTTTGGGGCCTTTTTACAGGGGAAGAGGGCGGCTAGAATCAAACAGCGTCTCTCTCTATCTTTGAAAAGGAATCAAATTCCTCTGTCCGTTTCCTTATCCTGAACCGCTTTAAATCATGTAGACCCCCTGTGATATTTTGAATTGCTTCCTTCTTAAACCAATTTGAATCCCCACGTGAGGACTTCCCTATCTCTCTTTATGAACCGTGCTCCACTTCATTTTAAATCCTCACGTCACAAGGCCACGTGAAAATCCATCTTATTAAATCACAGGCTCACGCCACATCCATGTTTAAACTGCACAAAACCCATTTGAATTCCTATAAATCGCTGGACCGATTTGAATGCCGCGCGTTTGAAGCCCTGTCACTGCGCCAAAGACCTGCGGACCACTGTGCTTGCTTCCCACTTGAATCACGTGAAGCCACTGTAGACGGTTTGTGGGCTGCTCTTTGCTTGTGGGCTGAGATTGAAATAATTTTCGACTGCCTTAGGGTCACCATTCGGGATTCGTTTTGAGTCTGATTTGCTCTCTAATTTTTTTCATATCAACCTACGAATCAGGTTCTTTGCATTGATAGAGATCTTTCCTGCAAAACACAAGCAAAAGCATCAATCTTTAATGAATAAAGTAAATTAGTACATATTCTGATGATTTTATTGGAATATTTATTATATTTATCACATCTCCCAACTTGAACTTTGCTTGTCTTCGAGTGAAAAAGGAATTAGTATTAGATACAGTTATACTCTGAAATAGATATTTTATCAAGCAATTTTCTAAAGAGTCCATTAATATTCAGAAGAATATTGTGGAGATAAGTCATAGGGATATTAATACTCACTAATATGGTAGTTAAATAAAGAATAAAATTATTTCCAAGCCTTTTCTAGATCAATCCCTACTTTATATCTAAATTATCTACTTTAATATAAGCAAGTGCAAAGTAACTATTGTTCCTTCTTTTTTTTTTCTTCTTTTTTTTTCTTCTTTTTTTTTTTTTTTGGAAAGAGACATCTTCATATTGCCCACTTTTTGATGCGAAAATCAATATATGCTTCCTGAGGTAAAGATGCCCGATTACTCGATGGGAGACCAATGTTTAGAATTTGTCCTCTTTTTTTTCTTCGAAAGAATGTATAGATACTCTAATTATGCTTATAAAAAATAGACTCTTTTTTGATACTAGTAGAGAGAGTTAGAAATGCTAAAATGATTTCTGTTCTAGATTTAACCATTTATCAGATTTTCGTAATACTTGATCCCTCGGTGTCTCCCACTTATTTGGTGAATTCTATAGTCCTTTAGTATGAAAAATGAGAAACCCTATCGTTAGGTTCCTTAGTAGAATTGAGATCTCAATTCCTCATAAAAGTCTTGTGCATAGCACAATAAACTTCTATGAGTTCAAGGATAGGTAACTCTTACCAATTGCATCTCATATAATTTCTAACATAACTTTTGCTTCAAAACACTTATAGTCTTATGGATAGCACAACAAACTACAGTATTTTAGCTAAATCGTACCCTTCATTACCATATGGTCATATCTGAATAATACTATCTTATGGATAGCACAACAACGCAGCAGTACCCAAACATATCATAAGCATCACCAAGTCAACATCACATCAAGTCCTATAGCAAGCCTTGTGGATAGCACGATAAACTCACTACAGTTTTTGACATACTCTATTGACTTAGTATGAACTAAAAATATCATAAGCATTACTATGTACTAAGTCAACATCACATCAAATTCTATAGCAAGTCTTGTGGATAGCATAACAAACTCACTATAGTTGTAGACATATTCTATTGACTTAACATGAAGGAAGGCATAGATAATATTCTTAACACTTCACCATTATGTCTTAATATAATTTTATTAAGAGACTTAGGTCTCATGCACATTCAAAACATATATAAATGCATCACAAGCAATTTATATTTAATTCTAACTACTAGCATATTAGAGTAAATAATAATATCGGATGGTTATAGACTTTGCTAGTGTAATCCATCTGAGTCACTTGGATGGATTACAGGTCTCATCTTAGGTACATCACAGACTGAACCATCTCATGGTCGATCTTCATGCACTTAGGCCCTCTAACCATCTGGTAGTGCAGTTTTCATCTCCATAAAGGCTTCGACGAATGCTCATCTTCTTTGTTTATCCATAAATAAAAGAATAATTTCTAGCTATTTATAAATAAATTTTTATCCTTAATTTTATATCCACATGTAAAAGTTTCAATCAATAGTTGGGAACATACAAAGAAAGGAACAAAAAGATACAGCTGAAAATATAAATGCATCAGGGGCACCCATCCCCTATTAAAAATTACAACCATTGCAGATGCATTTATACAATCAACCATCATAGATACATTCACTAATACATCCATCATCTGGATATTTTAGTTCATAACCATTCATCATGTAATTTATAATAATTATATAAAGTATAAAATAACTAACCATATTATTCTAATTGTGATATCATTCATGCACATGTCACTTAAAATGTTTAATTCATGGGCACAAACCCATCTAGAATTTTTATTCAGGTTCAACTCTTAATCCCATTTTAGTTTTGAGTCAACTGTATGTCACCCTCTTGAGTTAAGTTAACCAATTCTTAAACAACCTTAATCGAATTAAGTTCGTAAAGATTCGGTCAACTAGGACTCGAGTCCTAATCAAATTAAGACAATGGTAATTAGATCAACTTAATTGAACATAATTTCTAATCTAGTTAGAACTATGAATCTGATTTGATCTACATTCATATACCCTAATCATATTGGGCCATTGAATTGTAGTCAAATCAAACCCTCCACAAAAATCCTAATTCAAGTTTGAAGCATCCCTTCCATGATTAATTTTTCAGCTGCCCATAAGCCTAGGACAAGAACCATGATGGGAGACCTACCATGATCAATGCCCAATCGGTAGTGGCTAGCCCTTGGGTCTAGGGTGCATGCATCACATGCAACATTTCAAGGTTCTGCACATCGTATGCACAAGACTTACAATTTCATAAAAAATCAGATCATAGGATCTTTCCTAAACTTGTCACATAAGTCTTAAGGCTATGAAATTACATGTCAGAATTTTGATCATGGATAAGATAACATTTATTCTTAACCAAGGATGCACCAAACCAGTAATTAAACACCAAGTAAAAATCAAATTTTGATATAACATGAACTTGATCTAATCAATATCACAACAATATCATGCTATTCAAAATGTAATATCATTCATATGCCTATGCCAAACTCGTGTAGGGTGTATTTATAATTTTGGTTCAATACTTGAGCCAATATCATTTGACTATATTTTGGGCTCAATCCTTGGTCTAATTTATATGTCAAATTTGACTTGGGCCATCTCATTGAATCATAATCTAATTTAGATTAAAATTGATTCAAACCCTAATCTAATTAGGCTTGACCAAGTCAACATAGGTGTAAAACAATACACCCTAATAAAATCGATTAAAACATCAATCTACTATGATCATAAATTTTAGATAATGATAAATTCTAAATTTAACAACTCAAATTTAAAGTCTAACTATGATCATGGTCAAAACAATTTTGGTTAAAGATCGATGTAAGTAATCGATTAAAACAAGATGGCATCATATGAATTAGATCTAACTATATTACAACAATAGCATCTATTTGATTGAATCTAACAAGGGTGGCTCTAATTCCACTGTTGGATTTCGATCATGTAGTAGAATATAATTTTAAATTTTTTAACATGCATAGAATAAATTTTAACATTTAAACAAAATGATCGGAATACAAATCCTAAGAATACCTTGTAGATTTCAATCAAACAAATCACACATGCATATAAGATAGAATTTATACCTTCTAGTAGATGATGAACTGGTGCAAGAATGGTCTCCATAAGACACAAAGTAGATGTCCTCCAATGATGATCCACACAGGATTAAATTGCACCACCATCTAATTGCCTTAGGACCTCCACATAGATCATACCAGAAATCTGTTCTCAAAAGATCTCACCACCCCAAACTGATTCAGAAATCCAACTCTTGAATCTAAGGATAAGCAACCCTTGCCTTTTCATTTCTCTCTTATCTTTCTTTCTATTGTTATCTTCCTTTTTTTCTTGTCTTGTTTTCTTCTGATTTTCTTTCTTTCTTTCCTGACAAGAACCCATGCCCAAGGCCCTCTTGTTTCATGCACAAAGCCAAGTGGAGTACCCCCTTAAATAGAAAGGAAAGGGCGCATTATCCAACCCTTGGCGCTTGGCTTTCTCATGTGGTGATTTAATTCACCATGTGAGAACTAATGGCATGGAGGAGCCTTCATACAGAAGGACTCCTACCCTTCTGCACCCACACTTTTCTAAGCATCATCTGATGGTGCAAAAAATAAAGAAAGGCATGGGATATGAAATGATGGCATGGGAAACTAAGGAAGTTGGTTAAGAGACTTAAATAAGGACTCTCCTTCTTAACGCAAAACCATAGGGCATCCCATTTATTTTTGCATGGAATAAAAGGTGTGGAGGAGGTTGATTCACATGGAACTCTTTCATACAAATCAGATAAGCCACCTAAATATCCATAGGTTCAAACCTAATCCAATTAGGTTTAGGCAATAGGATTAGGATTAGCACAAATACCTTTGTACCAAACCCAATTGAAAACTTGGGTTAATTCATGTGCTAGCAATTTAATTAACCCATAGGATTCACAATAAATTTAATTAGATTAGATCAAGATCAAATTCCTAACGTGTGTGATCCATTGGATTTCATATCTAGCCAGCAGTGGACTCAGGCTCATGACCTAAATCAATCCGATTAGATTAAGTTAGCCGAAATACATCAATTAATTAGAATATTTTTAATTAAATTTTAAATTAAACTATTTAATTTTGCTAGTCCACAAGTCAAGATTGATGTTTAGCAATATGTCATGACTACCTAGAAGACATGAAATTTGATAGAAATACCAAAATATCATTCTATGGTAAATTATCATGCAATTCAATCCTTCAATCATACAACATCCCAGATAAGCTATGGGCATGAAATCATATCAAGTCCAAATACTTATCTTTATATATCTTGATCTGATGATGATGACTCGATGGATGAACCAGTAGAAACTCTTTCTACTATTCATCCCTGCTCTGACCAGAGACTCTGAGTCATCATCCTATGAGATCACATAGGATGTTTTCTCCTCTTACAAAGAGTGATCGATTTCTTATTGACTGCTCACAACCTTCATACACATTATACTAAATCTAGAACATCCCACACATATCTCGAAGAGTCATGTTAGGATATGAGCAAAAGTATGGATCCATACACACAAGGTATCATGTTGATCTCAAGTCTAAGGATCATTTACACCACTCCAACTAGAAACTATCTTTATCATGTTGATAAGGCTCCATCAGATGTTCTCCCTATGGATTAGTTCAGTGAACTTATTCTCTAATGAGCACCTACATCCTTGTATTAGTGTCACCATATAAGTGATTGTGAGATCAATCATCCTCTCCATTGAGCATACATAGGATGTACCAGTCTTACTGACATCATCGATCTCTGACTCGATGATCCTACGATTGAAAATATTTTAGACTGAGATTATCAACATTTTAGATTTCACTGGCATGATCTCATCATGACCCTTAAATTATTGTCCTAATCTATGGGGTTCATCATAATCATAAATAAATATGATACAGCAAATGACGAAACATAATACCTCATATATAAAATAGCCAATATTATGCATATGAGTAGGAAGATAATACAGAATAGTCCCACCGCATCATCTATGCGATTGGCTTGTAGGGTACTATTCTTTTAAGTTGAATCTACTCTGGCTTCATTAGCGATCTTGCCCGATGCTATAGTATACTTCAGTCTTATTATCTCATTCTAGGTCTTGAGTAATCATTCATTGTAAAGAACTATCATCGCAGCCATCTTTCAGTTATTTTTTCCAGTAGACTTCATGAATTTATTGTACTTTTTTGTTAATTTGTGCTTTTCAATAAAATATTTTCTATTTGTCTGCTTCAAGCATTTCTTTTGGTGCTCTAGCTTCATCGAAGTCTCAACTTTATTTTTGTTCACCTTCTGGAGTTTCTTCTTTGCTTTGGCAGCATCTTGTTGGGCCCGGTACAGGTCTTCTTCAAGGTTCTCAATCTGAGTCCTCAAAGGCAAAGTTGTTGATAGATATTTAGTGGGTATTGTACAAATGTGCGATCGCAACAATCACATCAAACCAACTAAGATAAACACTACAAACAAACATAAACCAAGAACACAAGAGTAAAAATTACTTCATTGATATAAAATTTTTTATTACATTGATAGAAAAATAGAAGAAAAAGTATAAATTTAAATATTTTTAACCTCGATGTGAGGATCAATGGAGGAGCTCGAGACAACCACAATTGGCTGCTTCGACTCCACTGGCAACAATGAGGCCGATGCAGCTTCGATAGTGGTAGATACTGGCACATTCTCTGATGTTGGAGCATTTTGGAGATGTCCTTTGGCAACCATAGCTTGTTGAGGCATCATACTTCCTGCGGCTCTTCCTTCTTCAGCTCCTCCTCCTTCTTCTTCCTCTTCTTGTTCATCAAGGAAGCTCAAATTTATCTCTGAAAAGCATGCAGCTACCCTTGGACGGCAGATGTCCTACCAGATGATGAAGATCTTGTTGCCCAGAGGTAGCAATCCAAGAGGAGGGAGGGTGAATTGGGTTCTTTAAAAAATTCAGCTAAATTAAACCTTATGGCAAATATGTTATTAATTTTAACTAAGATGTGAAGTTGAGATGTAAACAAGATGATTAGCAGTGGATTTAAAATATAAATGATGATAAGCCAGAGTAAAAATAAATTTAAGCAAGAATTAAAAGCATGCAAGGTATATAAACAATGTAATAAGTGTAAGAAAGATAAACTAAAAAGAGCACAACACAAACACACTAAATTTTATAATGATTTGGACTAACCTGCCCCTATATCCACTCTCCAAGCTTTCTTTAAAAATTTTACTATAATCACTCGACTACAGTGTGTTTGTTTTATCGACCTCACAAACAAACCCAGTTGGTTTTTTCGGGATCACCAACCACAATCTTACACCGTTAGTTTTTCGAGCTCACTAACAATCTAATTGATTTTAACCTAGGTCAACCAATCAAAATATTTATAATATCTAATTATGGGCTTAGATCGGCCTAATCCTCAAGTTTCTTTCTCTCAAAGAAACTTGTAAAGAGAAAAAATACAAAGTAGAGTTTCAGCACAAAATAGAAAATAGAAAAGAACTCTTTATGCCTGAAGAAGAGGTTGAATCTTTGATCTTTGGAAGCTTGATCACTCTTCTTTGAAGCTTGAGAGGATGTTGAAAATATTATGGAAGAATGCCCTTGAATGTCCTCTAAATTTGGTGCTTTGTTCCTCTCTTTTCCTTCTCTAAGGATGTGCAATGGAGCTCTCAAGGATTTTTTTGATTTTCTCTTTCTAACCTCTTAATCTTACTTTTCAATTGATTCTCCATCTTTTAATAGGTTTGATAATGATTGGAGAAGAAGTTTAGATCGTTGGAAGGCTTGGACTAGCCGTTGGAGTGAAAAAATAGTCGTTTGAAGGTGTGCAGAAAACTAGCCATTAGTGTTATCCCGTGGCTTGAGTCGATTTGGCTATCTTTGAGTCAACTCCTGTCATCCCCGAGTCGATTCGAAATCCTATCGAGTTAGCTTAACCATAGGATCTGAAAAATAACTTTCTTTCCTGAGAAAGAGTTGACTCGAATTCTGCTCGAGTCGACTCAGCCCCCATGTCAGTGCTTCTCTTCATGGCAGAGTCGACTCCAATCTTTTTGGGATCGACTCCAATTCACCTGAAATTTGAAAATCTTTATTTTAAGTCTTCTTTCAACGAATGGGTCAGCTTTTTTTGCTCTAGGATCGACTCTATCAAGTTTAAGACCTGATTTTTCTTCTTTGAAACCCTTGACTTGGTGACTTTTGTAGAGATCTTTTTTTTTGGATTATTTCTTCACCTTAAGCATCTGAAAAGACCTACAACAACTCTTGAAACACTTGGTTAGAATCACAATTACTCAAAATTTGGCAATCATCAAAATCAATTATGGGGTCAATAATCTCTCCCTTTTTGATGATGGCAAAACTTTAAGTATATGTACAAATAAAATTAATATGTTTCAATTAACTGGCTAGTATGAATCATGAAGTGAGAATGTACATAAGTATAAATGCACTCATCATGAATGCTCCTCATAATCCATATACTCATATTAAAATATCCATATACTCATATTAAAATAATTTCTTAATTCAAATCAATGAGTATTAAGGTTTCAAGCATCAAATTTCAAGCATATACATCATCAAACCTTCAAGCATATACTCAATATTCCTCTCTCCCTTTTTGACAACAACAAAAAGCTCAAGGGAAGGGCAAGAAAAATCATCAAAATCAATGCTAAACTCAGAATATAAGGATGTATCAAATTTTGACTCAAATGAATCATCTCCCTCTGAAGTGCTATCTTTTGATTCAAAATAGGTTTAAAATACATCAATCTTCTTAAAGTTAGCTTGAATTTAGAAATTAAAAACTTTTCCCTTTTTGAGTGAATTTATCTCTATAATTCAGATTTTCAATCAAAATCAATAATTACTTTGGACGTGTAAAGGGAATAGTGCTTTCCAAAGATTCAAGCAGTGAAATCTTGCATAACATTTTCCTCTAAATTCATTCTTCCTTTTCTAAAGAGAACTCCATCATTTAAATTTGAAAAAGGTATGTATCGCAAGTGTATCGAGTAAAATAAAAAATTCTATAATGTAGTCAGATTTTCAGTTATGTTTCAAAAAATTTGAAGAAAGTTTCAAATTCAATATTTAATTCCAAGTTAATTTTAGGGATAATCAAGTAAATCAAGTTTATAAGATTGGCACATGGAAGAACTCAATATCATTTTCAGATTTATAAATGAGTTTCAAGGTTGGACTTTGAAATACATTTCTTGGAGTAAAAATATGTTTCCAATTCAATTCAACTCCCATTCATTTTCAAGAATGATTCTGCAAACCAAATTTATAAGGTTTGGCAAATGAAAAAATTCAGCATTATGTTTAGATTTATACATAAGTTTCAAAATCATTTTAACTCCAATCAGTCATCAAAGATAATTTGACAATCAAATCAAGTAAATCAAATGAAAAATGCACATGAAAGCTCAAATGAAGAAAAGCAACAATGCAAAAGTTTGGGAATTTAAGATCAACATTAATTCAACACAAAATAATTTGAATTTTCAAGATAAAACATGAAAATTATTTCTCAAAATGAATTAATTTGAAGAACACCACATAAATGCTCAAATACATCCACAAGATCAAAACAAGCATGATGCTAAAATTCATAAAAAGTTTTTCTTTAAGATTAATAATGATTTTCTTTATTATATTTCAAAATTATTTCTTACCCCATTTTTCATAATTTATAATGGATAAATTTAATTTTCAACTATATGTCTCCCCCTTTAAATTAAGCATACTAAAATTTAGATTAACATTTTCTCCCCCCTTTTTCTTTCAAAATTTGCAAACTTATGCTTTACAATTTTTGTTACTCCCCCTTAGTTTTACAAATTAAGGTATTTCAATCAATTAACTTTTTCAAGATCATAGTTTTGTTTTCTTCTCCTATTTTTATAGGTCAAGGTAATTTCAATTAGATAACCTTTTAAGATCAAATTATTTCTTAAGTATGTTCCCTCTCTTTTTGTAGAAATAAATTCTCAAGTTTAGTTATAAAATTATTTTCGGCTTTAAAGGTCCAATGATGATAGGGATTTCAGAACTATGGATTTGAATAGATGATTCATAGCAAAGCACAAACATGTTTAAATTTGTAAAGATTGTTTCTTTCTTTCTTGAACAGTTATTAACCTCTTTGAGTTTAGAAAAGATATAAACTTTTGAATTTATCTCAAATGATATCATGTCAAAATATATCAATGTAAAATATATTTGAGATAAATATTCATTTTTTTATCAAAATAATATGATTCATAGCAAAGCATAAAACATGTTTAAATTTGTAAAGATTGTCTCTTTCTTCCTTGAAGAGTTATTAACCTCTTTGAGTTTAGAAAAAGATATAAAGTTCTGAATTTATCTCAAATGATATCATGTTAAAAATATATCAATGTAAAATATATTTGAGATAAATATTTATTCTTTATCAAAATAATACAATA
>KE505041.1:362751-382893 GCA_000441515.1 Elaeis oleifera | reverse complement strand
ATTATTTTCAAATTCATCTTTTGTTATCAATCAATCAAATTAAATATAAGTATTCTAAAGAATTTTTTGATAAAAATGATTGATTATCAAAAATTAATGATTAAAATATTTTGCTCAAAGCTAATTGAATGATCAAAACCTTCATTTAACTTCAAAAGTGATTTCTTTTATAATGTTTAGATAATATTTTCTTAATTCTCCCATTTTCCTTTAGTTTGATTAATCATCAATATCTTCCCTTAGTTTTATAGCATATTTTTTATCAAACATCATCAACCATACTTAATTTTCAAAGAGGTCAGATTTTCATAGTTTTGTTAAAATATAATCTCAAGACTTGATCAGTACATTCAAAATGCATGAAGGCTACTTGTATCAAAAATGTAGATTGCTAAGGATACTAATGCACTAAAAAAGAGAATCCTAACATCCTAAGATATGGGTCCAGACTAGCTAGTAGGAGAAGGAGGTCTGATTTTGGTGGGAAAGGGATTTGAGAAAGATTTCGGCTCGAAAGAACTATGAAAAGATGAATAGTGCCTTGAAGCAATTCAATCAAGAAATCCATCCCAGACATAGGGGTCGACTCCTACTGAATCAAGAGTCGGCTCCAGAAGAGAGGTCGGCTCCAGAAGAGAGATCGACTCCAAAAAATTAAGAGTTGGCCCTCATGAAACTATTTCAAACTATTTTTAGTCCTCAAGTTGACTCCACTGAATTTTAAGTCGACTTCTTGATGCAGAACCAATTCAAAGAAGTTTCAAATTCAATGAGAAATCAATTTGAAGATTAAATTAGGGATTGAAAAAGTTATTCATATCAAATTTGAGAGAATTAAGATTGATCAAATTTGAAGTATAAAAATCAAATTAGGAGAACTCAAAATGAAAACTAGATAAAGGCTCTATGTATTTTTTGTTCATCTAGGAGATTGTGTAGATCCTTAGGGGCTAGCTTATGATGCAAAGCAATACATTAATCATACAATCTTTTATGGATGTCTTATCTTCCAGTTACTTAGATCATACAAATTTTAGGAGAATTTTAGTAATTCAAAATTTTATGGAAAATATCTAAATTTAGCTCAATTTATCATTTTGCAACCAAAGTGATCCATGCATAGCCATTCAAATTTTAAGTTAAGTTTCACAAGTAAGCATAATGTGGGAGACTAATACATTTTGCTGAATTCAAAATATTTAAGCTCACAGGACATTAGGTAATGCATAAGACAAAAGCCATAGTGATCAACACTCAAGCATTAGATAAATTATTAAACCACAGAATGTGATCATTTTAAGCATATCATCAAAATCAATCTATTAGACTAATTCTAAGGAAGCATGAAAATATTTCAATCAAGCAATTATAATATGAAACCACATAGAAAGATCTTTAAAATCAATCAAACAAACATTGATGGTATGATGAGAAAATTTAGATTTTACCAACATCATCACCCATCCAATTTCATTTCAAGGCATCCATCTATAAAATTTTCTTCTTCATTCCATTGGATCCTTGGTGTGCCTGCAAAATCATTTCATGATTTTTGGTACCTAAGCTTTTTTGGGTCTATAGGGGTTAGTGGTCAAGATTCTTTTGGAACCCAAATTTGTTTAACCAATGTATGGCCAATTCTTTTGAACTTATATTCCAAAATTTTATGGCCAAATTGATTGCATTTAAAGCATTTAATACAATAATTTTGAGATGAAGCTTTTGCAATCAGATTTTTAGAATGCTGCTATTTTTTTAGAGGGTTAAAATCAGTTTTTGTCTTATTGAAAATAGTTTTACTATTATTTACTATTGATTGTAGATTTTGAAAACTAAGAGTAAACTTTTTTGCTATTGATTTCAAAATCTCAATCTCTTTTCTTAACTTTTTATTTTCTTCCACAAGCTCTTTCTTTTCTCTCTGAAGATCTTTTTTTAGGGTATATTTTAGATTCATATTTTTCTCCTTCATTTCAATAATTTCTTTAGCCAATGATTTTTCAGATTTCAACCTGTCTTCCTTTTCATTAGCTAAGATATTCTTTTTTTTCAAGATATCTTCTTTTTCATTCAATAGTTTATTCTTTTCATTTTCCAAAAGAAGATTTGACCTTATTAGCTCTTTATTTTCAGCATCAATTTCTTAAATTCAACCATTAAATCATTGAAGGCTTCATATAATTCATCAAATGTAAAGAGAAAGGAGTTTTTAGAATTTACCTCAACTTCCAAGGCCATGAGGCAAAGATTTGCATTTTCCTCCTCATCCGAGCTTGAATTGTCATTATCTCCCCATATTCCAAGTAATGTGCTCCTTTTGGGGTACTTTTTGCTTCTAGTGACATATTTCTTCTCTTCATTCTTCTTCTTCTTCAAGCTCTTCTTCATGAGGAATTGTTTAAATTTTCTTGAAAGTAGTATCATGTCCTCATCATCTTCACTTTCTTCTTCTTCTTCATCTTCTCCCGACTCATTGCTTTCTTCATAATGTGCATTGGATTTGAAAGCGATGGTCTTCCTCATAAGTTCGTCTTCTTCCTCTTTTTGTACCATATTTAGCTCATGTGTCAAGAGAGAACCAATGAGCTCTTCTAGGAAAAGCTTGGTGAGATTCTTTGCTTCTTGAATTGCTGTCATCTTAGCTTCCCATTTCTTTGGCAAAGATCTTAATACCTTGCATACAAGTTCATAGTTAGCATAAGTCTGGCCAAGGCCATTCAAAGCATTAATTATTTTAGTAAATTTGGCAAACATATCAGAAATAGACTCATATTTTTTCATTTTAAACATTTCGTATTTATGAACAAGCAAATTAATTTTGGACTCCTTAACTTGGCTTATTCTCTCATGAGTTATTTTTAACTTTTTTCAAATTTTTTTTACTGATATATAAATGGATATTCTATTGAATTCATGTACATCAAGGGAATAATAAAGAACATTGATGGCTTTGGCATTCAATTGTGCCATCTTCGTATCATATTCATCCCAATCCTTTTCTAATTTGAAAATAGATTTGCCATCAACTACAATTGTGGGTGTCTGTGGTCCTTCAATTATGACTCCCTACATGTCATAATCTAAAGCTTGTATAAATATCTTCATTTTAATTTTCAAAAGATATAATTTGTGCTATTGAACAATGGTGGTCTAGAAGTGGATTGGTGTTTAGCGAATGAAACACCACAAGGAGTTGCCATGATCTTTTGCTCCTTGACTGCTAGGTCAACAATCATTAATAGAGCACCTACTCTGATACTACTTGTTGCCTAGAGATAGCAACCCAAGAGGAAGGGTGAATTGGGTTCTTTAAAAAATTCAGCTAAATTAAACCTTAAGAAAATATGTGCTTTAATCTAAACTAAGATGTGAGGTTGAGATGTAAACAAGATGATTAGCAGCAGATTTAAAATATAAATGATGATAAGCCAGAGTAAAAAAAAAATTAAGCAAAGATTAAAAACATGCAAGGTATATAAACGAAGTAATGAGTGTAAAAATGATAAACTAGAAAGAGCACAGCACAAACACACTAAATTTTATAGTGGTTCGGAGCAAGCCACTCCTACGTCCACTCCCCAAGTTTCTCTTGAAAATTTCACTATAATCACCCAACTACAGTGTGTTTATTTTATCGATTTCACAAATAAATCTAGTTGATTTTTTTTGAGATCACCAACCACAACCCTACACTATTAGTTTTTCGGGCTCACTAGCAACCCAATTGGTTTTAATCCAGATCAACCAATCAAAATCAGAACATCCAATTATGGGCTTGGACCAGCCTAATCCTCAAGTTTCTTTTTCCCAAAGAAACTTGTAAAGAAATGAAAAATTCAAAATATAGTTTCAGCACAAAACAGAAAAATAGAAAAGAACTCTTTATGCCTGAAGAAGAGGTTGAATCTTTGATCTTTGGAAGCTTAATTACTCTTCCTTGAAGCTTGAGAAGAAGTTGAAAATGTTATGGAAGAATATCCTTAAATGCCCTCTGAATTTAGTGCTTGGTTCCTCTCTTTCCTTCTCTAAGGATGTGCAATGGAGCTCTCAAGGATTTTTTTGATTTTCTCTTTCTAACCCTTTTAATCTTACTTTCCAATTGATTTTCCACCTTTTAATAGGCTTGATAATGGTTAGAGAAGGAGTTTGGACTATTGAGAGGTTTGGACTAGCTGTTGGAGTGAAAAATAGCTGTTTGAAGGTGTGCAGAAACTAGCCATTAGTGCTGTCCCGTGGCTCGAGTCAACTCAACTGTCTTCAAGTCGACTCCTATCACCTCCGAGTCGACTCAAAATTTTATCGAGTCAGCTCGACCACAGAGTCTAAAAATAACTTTTGTTCCTGAGAAAGAGTCGACTCGGGTTCTGCTCGAGTCGACTCGGCCTCCATGCCAGTGCTTCTCTTCGTGCTAGAGTCGACTCTAATCTTCCTAGGGTCGATCCCAATTCACCTGAAACTTGCAAATCTTCATTTTAAGTCTTCTTTCAGTAAATGGGTCAGCTCTTTTTACTTGGTATCGATTCTACCAAGTTTAAGACATGATGTTTCTTCTTTGAAATCCTTGACTTGGTGACTTTTGTGGAAATCTTTTCTTTGAATTATTTCTTCACCTTAAGCACTTGAAAAGACCTACAGCCACTCTTAAAATACTTAGTTAAAATCATAATTACTCAAATTTAACAATCATCAAAATCAAACATCGGGTCAACAGGCCTCCTGGCTGAAGTCAACTTTTTTTGAGAAAACTCCTCAAACGTGGGGAAAGCTTCCATCACCATGCACCCAGCTTCGACAGCCTAGTCCTCCTCCTTCTTCTCACCTTTGATGACTTTGGCCTCTGCCTCTAGTCGCCTTTCCTTTTTGAAGCCAAGTTAGCCTCCACCTTTGCTTATGAAGCCTTGGCCTCCCCAACACCTTCTTCGAGCAGGCAACTTCGACTTCTGCAGCTTCCATCTTGGACTTGATTCGATCGTAGCAGCATTTACCTCAGCTTCAGAAGTCTCGATTGTCTTGTGCTTTTCATGCACTTCGATCAATTTATTTAGTATCCCTCAACTTATTAATGAGGGTAGCGATGTAGTGACCCGTCTGCATCCAGGGAGCAAGAAGATAGTTAAAAAAAAGAAGAGGGAGAAAAGAATAAGGAAGGAAAACTCATCCAACTAAGGAGGTTATCATCCACTTCTCCTGCCTTGTGGATCTCTCCCTCTCGATCTTTTTTAGGCCAGTGTCGAAAAGCATCTTTTGGAAGACGTTGTTGGTAGTCTTCCAATCATCGAAGACATCGTTGGTGGATGGTGAGGTAGACCCCTATCTTCACTCTGCAGACACTCTAGCAGAGTCTGACCCCACCAAGGTTGGATCGGTCTGGGAGGCAGGAAGCGCAGCGGGCTTTGGAGGGCAAGATTGGATCGGTGGGATTGATATGACCCCGCCTGAGTAGGGGCTGGAGGGGATGCCTTTTTTTGTCCTTCGCTCGAAGTCTTTGGCTTCTTCCAAGGATCGGCGATAGGTGAGGAAAGCATCTTTCTCTTCATCGCACCCTTCCTCAGCTTCTTCAGCTCCTCAAACCTCATTTCTACAATTAAAGAAAGTCAATATCCATAAAAGGAAAGAAATTAACGTCAAAAAATTAGAGAGGCTTTCACATCTGGGGTCGACCAGACTGATGCAAGCATTGAAGAGAGTCTGCTCCAATAACAACTCCTTTAATGGAGGATCTTATATCTCCTCAAGATTGTGGAGTGCTCTAAATCTTCATCTTCAAGCTTTGAGATTTGAAAGACAGAATTTCTTAACCAACCTCAGTATGGAAGTCTCCATTCTTCAACAGAGGACTCTGAAATCAAAAGAATTGATCCTTCTGACCATGGACCGAAGAGGGAGCCTCTTTTATCAAGACAGAGATCCCCCTCAAAGGAGAGATGTACCATCAATCATGGTACGCTTCTTTATGGTATAGAAGGATCGAAAGAGAGAGAGAAAATGATGGACTTTGGTCTTGGAATAAAGAACAATGAAGCCGATGATGAAACCAAAGAGTTCGAAATAAGAGAACAAAGAGAGATGTCAAAGAAGCAAAAAAGTTTAATGATAAAAGGATGAATGAGTAACCTCAGTTCGGTCTTAAAGGCTTCCTCATACAGGCTGATCCTATTGGGAGGCGGGTTACCGATCCTACCACTAGGGCCAAAAGGTTCTATTTCAAATGAAGGAGGGATCTCGTATCGGACATGGATGGCACTCAAGTCCTCTAGGCCCAATTTGGATCCGATTATGTTCGAAATGAAAGACGGTACAACACCGTGCCCTTCATCCAAACCAGTAGAAGCTTTCCCTGTAGAGGAAGATGATTCAGAAGACCAACCTTCACTAAGACTCGCAGAATCAACCATTGAAAGACACAAGAAGAAAATAAGAGAAGATAGACATGGAAAAGGAAGAAAATAAATCGAACCAAAGGAATAAAAAGAAAATCAGAGAAAGAGAGAAGAAACCAACCTACAACGGCATAGGAGGCAAAAATGGTGGATCAAAAAGGAACCGCTAGCGATTTGAGAAAACTAAGGGAGATGATCGAAAAGACTCTCAGAGTAGGGAGGCTGACTGGAGAAGAAAGAAATAAAAGCTTTGAAAAAATTTGGAGGCGTGAGAAAAAAAGATAAGGGATACTGCCCCCTTTTATAGGCATAAAAGAACAGAATGGTTCGGATATCGAATCCTACCTAGCCGTCTAATAATCAATGCTTCACATATCTTCGTTGGTTAGTAGGAGATGACAGTCGGCTCATTAATGATTTGCACCCGAAATAAAGCACGCCACCCTTTGAATTTTGTTAACTGCTTCACTTTTCATGGTCATGATTACCTACTAATGTGACCTTTCATCCCGCCCAAGGGCCATAAGCACCATTTTGGTGGCAACGACAATATGTCTTCAATGAATTAGAGCTCATGTACTCCATTCATCCACACCAAACTCAGGAGTAGGAGGTATGTATTGGAAGATAATTTGTCATCCAGGTCAAAGACATGAGTCAGCAAAAAGGCATGTATGAAGTATACAGGACCGACACCACAGCACTATTAGAGATGAATGTGCTCAATCTCGAAGGTAAATATGTCTCTCCGAACTATGAGAGGGCTGTCTGAAGGAGGTCACTCAGCACATAACTTCGGACCTCCTCAATCTTAACTTCGACCCTTAGCGATCCTTACACTTGGCAAACTTCCCAATCAAAACATTAGAGTCCGACTGATCCCAACTTCAGTTGGTAACCAAGACTCACCAATCGATCCCAATCCCCATAGTAGGCTCACATTTGAACAGGCCAAACTCAAACTTCAATGGTAGATGTACTTTCAGACTCTACCGATCTTTATCCCAGTGAACACAACTAACCCGGCTACCTTCATTCGATGTCTACATGTATCGGACCAGATGTACTTTCAGACTCTACCGATCTTTATCCCAGTGAACACAACTAACCCCGGCTACCTTCATTCGATGTCTACATGTATCAGACCACTTCGAAGCCTCCTCAATCTAAGCCAGTTTGGTCCTATCTGCTCCCTCATTTCAAATTCAAATGTGCCTATGACACCATTACTGACTCTGAAATAGATAATGCAAGTGTAACTGCCCAATCCTGAAGATCCCGATCGAAAATTTCACTATATCATGCCCAAATCAACCAGCAACCTACCTAAAATGGCCTTTCAGCCCTTGTCTACAAAATGGCCTTCAAGAGACCCCAAGGTACATGTGCACATTCTCTCTCGAATGTTCTTTTCTTCTATTTCAGTGAAATCTGACTTGAGCATCAGAGGGTCTCCATCGAAGCCAACTCTGATCAGGATTTATCTTGCAGGTCACTTCTCCGAAAGGACATGCCATCGCTCCAGCCTATCTGATCGAGAACTGGATTTCAGTGGCAACAAAAGTTATTTCTATATCGATCGATAACTCCCATTTTTTACTATGAATCCTTGTTTGTTGGATAGATCATCAAATCTATTACGTTTTAGTATTTTTCCTCGAATCTGCTTTCGCTTTATTCAAACCCATGGCGTTCCTGCTTTGTCCAACCAAGCCAGAACCAAGCCCTTTGAAAGTGTTACAATAGCATCTGGTTACACATAAGAGGGATAAATTTCTACTATTCTCTTCTTCAGTCGATGGATTAAAACCAACGAATTGTTAGATGTATGCCCTAGAAGCTAGATTGACTAACATATGTATACATTCTAGAGGTATAATTTTGTAGTTAAAATTTGAATAAATAAAATTTAGATTATTTTTCATTCATGTTGTATTTTAATTGTGTCCATGAATCATTCGAGAAATTAATGGATGATGACACGTATTCTCAAGAGTTGAGAATTTGAGGCACATGTCATTAGTTATTAATTTTAAATATTTTTGATCGATAGATCGTCACTAAAATGATGACTGATTTGGATAGATCAGTGTATAGATCGCTTTCTTTTATGGATAGATGAGTCTCGAGTCGACAGTATGGGGACACTGGAGTGAGAGTATAGGAGCTTAATAGAGAGCAAGAATATTGAGTGTGACTAATATGAGAAGTCATTAGGATGGCTACCTACTCGTCAGTGACTTGCTTAGAGTTGTAGTGGTGTAGATAGTTCTTTGATCTACGGTGCCTCGACTGTTCATAGTAGAGTTGCTGTAGTTTGACCGTACAATTACTTGATTATCCAGCCATTCAAATTTATGGTATATATTGACTATAGTAGATCCATTGTAGGAATAGAGTGTGCATCTAGATGAGATCTATCGATCCTGATAGATAGGAAGAGGTCCTATGTAGTTTATGAGACTGAGTCCTGAAATCTATGGCCATGATAGGTAAATGATAGAAAAGAATTTTCATAAGATTTCACATAGACTCGAGTCGATTGAATCTAACATATGACAGACGAATGGATTGATTGAGTTATCCTTGATCTGCATCTTGTTAGGACTTATGATAAAAGAATCAAACTACATTATAACTGTACTTAGAGGTTTAATATTTTATTTATTGGATTACTACTATATACTACTAGGTGTCACTGGTAGATTAGGATACTCATCGAGAGTTATCTTGATGATTGATGATCCTTGATGGGTAGAGTTGAAATTATTCCAACCCATCGAAAAGAATTTCAATGATATTATGATGGCGATCATAGCATATCTCAGTACCAAACAAATAAAACTTATGGGGTCACATACAAAAGAGATCTTTATCTGATCAGATGGTTGATTAACGATTATGAATCATTATTGAGTTCAATCATCAATATGATTGATAATTAATCTAGTGCAAGTGTTGTAATAAAATAATTCGCTAAGAGTTAGTAAATTATTGGAGGATTTAATTTACAATTAGATTGTAATAGGACTCAATTTGATTGAGCAATGGGGTTAGTATTAAATCTAATTGAATTGAACTTAATTTGATTTAATTTGAATTTGATTGGATCAAGTCCTATTGATTATGATATAACCTTATATCCAAAAAATCAATCTCTAGTTTGGTGAGGATTTAATCTAACTAATTTTCTAATTGATTTAGGGCCTAATTAGATTTCTAATTGGGCTAGGATCTAATTAGTTAATTGATTATAACTAATTTCTAAGTTAGTTAGGATTGGTCCAAGATTTGGTTAGAGGTTAAACCAAGAACCCCTTTCTTCCTAATTGCCTAACACACATGGGATGCCTCACTTATTTCTATGTTCCCTATGTTTTCATATTAAATCACCACGCCAACAACCCTCCATGCGTCCCTACTTCTTCCCTTTTAGATTAGGTTTAATTTGAATTTAAATTAGTTTAAGTTTGAATGAAACCAATGTCCTAATTTGGTTAGGTTTGAACTTTAACCTAGTCATCTTATAACTTCTTGGGCACCTATTTAAGTGGGGTGTGGGGCGTGTAATATAGACATGAGATCATGTTTTAACTGTGAGAAACCAACAGATTTCCATGGTGAAAGAAACCTCTTGGGGCATGAAAATAGGGAGGTGCAATATCCTTTTGGGGTGTGAAAGAAAGAGAGATCTTCTTAGCTGTGGTTCTCTTGGGTGTTGGGATTTAGAAGAGAGAAAGAATACAAAGGGAAAGGTTTCTCATAGATTTCTTATCTCTTCTCCTTCCTCCTATATTCCTTCTCTTCTTTAGAAAGTCTAAGAGATCCAAGGAAGGATTCGAATCAACCATCAAAGAGACATCTTCTACAAAGGAGCTAGCACCCGATGAAGATGCAGATCTCTGATCGAAACGAAGGCTTTGTGTGGATATCTGTAGAGGTTGGATACATGTGCGGCTCGATGAGGACCTCATCAAATTATCATGATCATCAAATTATGGTGAAAGTCTGCCCACGCAAAGGTATAGAGATCGGATCTCCAAATTTTTTGTTCTTGATTAAATTTGATTTTAATTTCAGTATCTTAAATCTTACATGTGACCGATCCTATTAGCTATAGATTAGATCTACTTAATGCATGCTAGATAGATTAAAAAAAATTAATTTAGATAAGTTTTATTCTGTTATGTTCATAATTTTAAAATTAAAAATCTGCATGTTCTGATTTTTGCATGCATGTTCCCGGATGTGCGACATCTTTCATGATCTGTTGCACTAAACTAGAAAGTTTAGCAAAGGATCGAGTAATTCATCTCTTTCAAAAGCTTAGGGAGAAAACTAATCCTTTGATGTCTTTGCATTTAATAATTAATACTCAATGAAACTTTCTATAATTAAAGTCTATCCTTTTGTTCCTATTTTCTGGATTAATAGAGTGGGACCAATGATGAGCAGCTCCATATGTTTCAATCATAAAATTTCTTCTTGAATTAATTAATATATACCTTGATAGCTAAAAATTGAATGCACTAAAGTGTTTAGCTTAATACTGAATGCACTAAAGTGTTGCTCAATCCCGTAGTAAAGAGATCCGACTAAACAAGTGGCAGATCGAGCTAGGCAACGATGTTCTTTTTCCATGGTGTCAAGCTCTTGATGACTTCAGGACTCACCATTCTTCCTCGATGCTTCTTGAGTACTTGAAACTTTAGAGCTCTATGCTTGGTCTCTATATACTTGGATTTAAAATTATCTAATGCGATTATGTATCTATAAGCAAGGCATAATCATGGACTGGATATGGAATTTTGAAGATTAAGCAGTAATAATGATGACAATGACTGATAAGAATGGATAAGTTAATCGATAGTCAAGCAAATTAGGTGAAAGGAGGATTTCATTGGATTTTATTCTGCATAAAAGATAGCCATGGTGAACTAGAAGTGTCATCCTAATTAAATTTATAGTGTTGTTGTTTTGAATTCTGAACTAGATTTATTATGACTTCCTTATCTCCTCTTATGCTAACTTCTCCATTATGACAAATGGTGTATTTTCTAGTCCACACACTTCTTTCCTCCACACCTACGTTGTAAATATGCTCTACATGTTTCAACAAATGGGGGAGGTTTCTCACTTCCTCCATTCTTTAAAGAATAACTTCAAACCAGATTATTCGCAGGTGCTCCATGTGAAAGTAGTGGATATCTTAAAATAATATGGTAGCTGCAAATCTGTAAAACTTGGCTGGTCTCGTATTTCTTTGACTACTGCAAACTAATTATCTCTTTGGAAGCAATGACTAAGGAATGAATGTGATGGATTTGAACTAATGTGATGGATTTGAATCTCCTCGTAATAGCTTACCATCAACACTAACGCAATGGTCTTCTTGTCCAACTATTGTTCAAAGAACTTTCTTAGGTTCCTTACCTCAAAATTTCATTTGAGACAAGGATAAGGTGAAGTCATATGGAAAACTAAATGGTCATCTCTTGATAAGATGAAGTCATATGTGGAAAATTGTTTGCCGCCGACTTCCATATTGAGATTTTTTACATCAACATGGTCTTTATATACCAAATCATTATGATGTATGTCGAGATGTAGAGGAGTCAATAGTTCATATTATCCTACAATGTAGATTGGCATCTTAGGTTTGGAGGCAGCCCCAACTCCATAATTCACCTATTATCTCTTCTTCTCCTTAATTCATCCTTGGATGTTAGAGACCAATAATAGCAGAAGATCTAAAGCAGTTCTAATGTGTCATGTTGCTTACCATATCTAGATAACTAGGAGCAACCATATTTTCGAGGGTGTATGACCAAGTCCAAGAATGATTCTTCTTAGAACATTCACCCAAGATTAGGAGTTTATGCATGTGGCTACTTCAGAGGAACTTTTGATAGTAGGTAACTTGTGGCTCTTCTAGTGTAGTTTCTATATTTTCATAAGTAATTATTTTCTCAGAAGCCGTCACCCTCTGCTTCCTTAGGGTCAAGTTTGATGGTAGTATACATAAGAATACTATTTTTCATAGAGCTACTTTTGTCATTAGAGATGCTAGTAGTGCTTTATTGGTTGTAGGTGATGCTTGGCTTTTTGACACTATAGTGCCAATGATTGAACTACGTGCTGCATGAAAGGGGCTGACTTTTGCAAGCAGGCATTCAATACCTCCCATATTTGTCTAGAGGGAGATTCGTTGATTGTTATCAGATGGTTTTAGATCCTTCATCTTCTGTTGTCAGACTAAATCCCCTTCTACAGACTACTAGTGAATAATGCACACTTTCTTTTCACTTGAATTATCTCTTGTTTATAAGAAGACTGATAGTGTGGTTAACTGGATGAAGGCTTATGTGGCTAATCACACTGTGACTATTCTATGAGACTTTATGGTAGTTCTCTAATTTAATTTTAGATTTTTTTTCTAATTCTCATGAATGCATTTATTCTAGAATGGTTTAATTTACCCAATTTATCCAAAAAAAGTTATAGTTTCCATTGTCAATAAAAGGATGTATTTAGTTTTCTTGTCAAACTAAGAATATATAAGTTTTTGTATTATCCCATTTTTCTTTTCTTTTCCTTTTATGAGAAAGATTATGAAATATTGGAAATATTTGAAAGATATTTTTCTTTTCTTAGTTTTTCCCCAATTTCATTATGTTTATGAGATGAACATTATATTATCGTTAATCTAAAAGGGTACTATTCTTAAACCATTTGGAATCTAAGGTAACAAGATAGAAACTTCTAATTCTTGATGCATCCTTTGCTACTTGTAAGTTTTTATCAATCAATAACATTTGCCACACCTTGATTGTTCTATCTCTTTATATATTATTCAATGTTGTTCTCACACAATATCTTTAACCATCTTGATTGTTTTATTTCTATATATTATCAAATGTTGTCTTGCTTCGTAGATAAGAAAATGGATCTTCCCAATTTTTTTGTTTCTCTACTGATTTCTTTGTATTTAAGGAAATGTATGGTAGAACCCCCATTGAAGCAATCTACTTTTGATATAATTTGAAACCAAAAGACATTTTTATCATAAGTGCCACAATGACCATAGTTCTTTCCTTTGGATCATGGAAGTTAATGAAGATTATCTCAAATATATATATAACTATGGGTCATATAGATCCAAGCTTTTACTTCAATTGGAAGATATGCACATGGATAATTTGAAAACTAGATTCATTTCATTAGTAATATTATGGCTAAAATCTGATTTGGTGATGGTGGAGGCCTAGAGAGCATAGGTCAACTTGCACTCAAGAAAAGAAAAAGAACCAACAATGTCATCAGAGCTAATCTAGCCGGGAAGACTTCGATGCTTAAGTCAGATATGACTTTGGAGAACAATATAATAGAGAGAAGAGAGTTCGTATAAAAAAATATAAGATGAATACCTGGTACCCTGAGCCTCCCTTTTATAGATGGAAAGCTCTTGTCTTACTAGGGCTAGACACAGAGTCCCAAATCAAGTGGAAAACTACCTCTTGGCTTTTTTTTTCAATCTTGCCATGTGTCAGCTCATGATCAAGAGGTTAGATTTTGGCCAGATCGTATGCTTCCACTTTTGAGTTCTAACCATTCTTCTTGGCTCGATCTAAGTAGGCAAATTAGTTAATAGCAATCTAGATAGGGTTCACCTTGGCTCACCCATCTTTTAGATCATGGGTCACCCATCTCATATGAGGAGGTTTGGCATGAACCCGAGGTGATGTAATGGTTCAATCCATGCGACTACTTAGTAGCTAATATTGGTGTGACACATATCAGCTTGTCAGGTCAGAAATTTGATTAGATGTAAGATCTTTGGTTGATTTGAGCTATCAAGATTTTTTGTTCTAAGAGCCATTGGGGTCGGCTTCTTGTATTGAGAACCATAGTGATTGTTTCTTGACCTAAAGCCATTGAGGTTAGCTCTTTGACCTTAGAGCCATTAAGGTTAGCTCTTTAGCTTAAGAGCCATTAAGGTCGGCTCTTTGACCTTTGCCCCTCAATTAAGGTCGGCTCTTTAACCTAAGAACCATTGAGGTCAACTCTTTGACCTTTGTTCCCCCCGTTCAGCCTTTGTATGCTTCAAGCTTGAAGGTCAGCATTCTATAAGCCGTTATTGCTTGAGGTTGTCTTTTAGAGGACACCATTTCTTTTGACGTAGACTTCAAATAGCCATTTGTAGATAATGTGGCTTCTAAATCCTTGCCCCAAGCTCGATCTTTGGAGATTGTGAAGCCTTAGAGTTCAGCTTGTTGGGTCTTTTTCTTTAGGTTGACTTTAAGAGTTATAGTTGTATGCGAGGTCAAATTATCTTTACTCGGTGCTATAGATAGTTGGAGCCATTATTGAGTTAGGTGGGTCTCAAGGAAATGTTAGGAGGTCAATCTTTAGAAGCCATTAAAGGTTGGTCAAGGATCCATTAGGATGTTAGTTTTAGGAGCCGTTATAGGTTGATGTCAAGGTGCTATTATAGGATGCCAGTCTCAAGAAGCTACTAAAGGTCGATCTCAAGAAGCCATTGTAGGTTGATCTCAAGAAGCCATGAAAGGTTGGTCTTAAAAAGCCGTTAGTCGATTGGCCTCTAGGAGTCATGATTGGTCGGTTTCAAGGAGCCATTAGGAGATTGATCTTTAAGAGCTATTATAGGTCGGTCTCAAGGTGTTGCTATAGGTCGGTCTCTACAAGCCATTACAGATCGATCTCAAGAAGCCATTATAGCTCGGTCTTATAGAGTTGTTATAGCTTAGTCTCCAGGAACCATTAGGAGGTCAGTCTTAAGGGTTGTTAGGAGGTTGGTCTTAAAGAGCTGTTAGGAGGTTGGTCTTAAAGAGGTCAGTCTGTAAGAGTTGTTATAGGTCGATGTCTAGGAGTCGTAAGAGGTTGGTCTCCAAGAGCCATTACAGATCTAGCTCAAGAAGCCATTAGAGGGTGGTCTCCATGAGCTATCATAGATCGAACTAAAGAGGTATTAAATGTAGATCTCTAGAAGCCATTACAGATCGATCTCAAGGAGCCATACATGTCAGTTTCTAGGAGTCATTATAGATTGGTCTCAAGGAGCCTTTAGAGGTCATTCTGCAATAGCCATTTTAGATTGGCCTCAAAGAGCTATTAGAGGTTGATTTCTAGAAGCCATTATAAATTAGTTTCAAGGAGACATTAGGAGACCTAAATGGATCTAGGATATGAATTCTGGGTGAGATGTGAACTATGAAAGATAAGCTCCATGCTTTTAAACCATTCATAAGTGGTTAGATCAATGAATATTCGATTCACACATGGCATATGTGTACATACCTATTTGAGATTCATGAGATATGTCGTAGCCCGATCTGACTGCCATCTTCTTGTTGCCCTTGCTTAGATTTCATACCTGAGTCATTGAGCTTGGTAGATTTTGCCATTTTGCACACTAGTGAAGCCAACTAATATATTGGATCCATCTAAAGTGGTAAAATAGACAAAGAGATACCAAATTTGTCCATAATTGTAAGTATATGATCATGAATTGATAGTATATGCCAAAAATCAATAGAAAGATAGATTACAGCAAACAAAGTCAAAAATAAAACAACACACCTGAAACATAAGGAACTGATCTTGAATTGGGCTAAAATCAATCCAAAAATGGATGAATTGGGTGATCAAAGAAATCATATCTGTTTGGACAATTCAGGTCTACGTAGTCGAGGTAGACCAGTAAACTTTAGATGCTAATTATATGACACCCATGATGCTATGGTAGACGATGTCATAGATGATGTGGACTAATGTCGATCACATAGTAGCTAACTGTTGATGATGTGGCCTTTGCTGATGTGATAGCTAGGTTGATATTAATATGGCAGCTGCTATGGTCAGCTAATATGGCACTGGCATGTTCTTTGCATTGATGATGTGGTTGCTACTGATGTGGTAGTTGATCGGATTCTTCTTAGGTTAATTAGATCCGTATTGGATCTTTTTCTTTAATATGCTTGGAACAGACTGACCCAATCCACAAGTAAAAGGATGTAGTCTAATTCTTGCCCTAATTATAGGAGATGATGGTGAGGGTGTCGAGGGCAAAGGCCAACGAGCACCGAGCGCAAAGGTCAATGAGCACCGAGGGCAAAGATAGATGACATATCTTTGTTCATTGGAGATGGAAGCACTCTCCAGTGGGTTAAGGTTGGACTTAAAGGTCTGATAGAGATGTAGAAGTGCAGGTGATAGCATAGAGAAGATTGGTGGAGTGGGAGTTGATGATGCCTAGTGGAAAGGTTAGAGGAGCACTTTATGAAGATGATGTGGAGATTGCTTAGGTGGCTCTCGAAGGGACATATAAGGATGGAGACCCTCCTAATTAGGAATTACTTAGGCTGATGGATGATGGGTGGCATGGTGGACTCGGCCAAATACATCATGGAGAAGATCATGCCCAGCATGTCTATAGCGATGTCATCATCAATGTTGGTCAAGGGAAATAATCATCTCATCAAAGATGTTGACATGGCTAAGAGCATCCACTGTGTTACAGAGGTGGCACTTGGTTGCTGTCCTGGAGCGTAAGGGACATGATCATGGCCCTCATGAAGATCTAATGGTCTTACTCATCGATCCATGTGTGTATCGCATGTGTTGCTCATTATAAGAATCAAAGGTCGAGATCTCATGGGTCTGCTACCCCAGCAAGTCCAAGAGCATTATTTATCATCATGGAGGCAGCCAGTGCAGGCAACGCCATAGATGGGCAATGGGTCGAAGGCAAGGTAGAGGGGAACAGTCCTTAACACCAACCTTGAACTCGACGATGTAGATGGGCTTGATGATGGGCTACTCGAGGGACTTCTTAAGCTATGGGGATGTGGAGGATGTTAGATATAAAGACCACAGCCATGGTTGCAGTTATGATGGCATGACGAGCATGGTGCAGTGGCTTTAGTTGTAGAGGAGTTGGCCATAGATGTGCTTATAAATATGCTGATAATGAGACCATTGTTGAAGATGCTCAAATCCAACAAAGAAGAAGATGGGATATATTCTTGTTCCATGGCAATGCCAATTAGTTGCAGCTAAAACCGCATCTGATAATGGTAGAGGTCTGGAGAGCATCAATCAACTTGCACACTAGGGAAGAAAAGAATGATGGGAATCAGTAGAGCTGATCCGATCGAGGAGCTTCTAATGTTTCAGTTAGACTGGCCTTTGAGAAGCAACAAAAGATAAAGAACAGAGAGTATTGTATAGAGTATATGAGATGAATACCTGGTACCCAAGCTATCTTTTATACATGGGAGTTCTTGTGCCACTAGGGTTGGACTCTTCAGAGTCTTGAATCAAGTGGGCTTTCTTCGCCATGCCGTATACTGGCTCGTGATTTGGAGGTTGGATTTTGCCACATCAAGTAACATCAAAATAGAGAAGGTTGGTCCTGAAGAAGGATGGATGCCAACACCCATAATAAACCAACACCTTGCCATTGATCCAGCTACGTAACATTCTAATCTCCTTTTTAAACTAGACCAATTATTTTCAAAAATTTAGTATATTACTCTACCGAATTATCTGCTAAGTTATTGATCCTATATCATGTCAATGTGGCACCCTATAAATGGCTTCAACACCTTTTAACAAACCAAGCAATTTCTACCATGTTGGACCAAAACTGAATGATTTGTGGAGCCAAACATAATTACTCCTAATTTCAGCCAAGAACTCTAGCTAGCTTTCAAGTAATTCCTGGTCCTTCTCAAAAAAAAAGGAAAAGAAAAAAAATGAAAGAATAAAAAGGAGAAAAATAATTATAGGGTTTGGTAGTTTGATGCTTACCTTCCATAAATTGGTTCAATATGTGCTTACTTGCACACTCTTCTCTGGTGCCACAAACATCATAAGTCGTCCCTCTTAGAAAGAATGACAAGCTGAAGTGGGGGCATTTATAGCGAACTTTACACCAAAAGGTTCTTGATGGCACAATTAGTTTGGCTAGTCTAGTAGGTGGAAGTTGTGGTTCCAAGAGAGCCAAAGGAGACTACATACGAGAAAGGGACCAAACGTTAAGTCAGGGGACAATTTATTTAGTTTGGCTACGATGGAAGTATTAGTTCCGAGCTAGCCAAAGAAGATCATGTAAGAAGGAACCAGGCAAAGTTTGTGTTGGGTTTACATGTCTTAGAGAGCCAACTAAAATCTTTTTCCTAGAGCGGAGCGAGTCAAGCAGAGCGAAAAAGTTCCCATCTGTGCCAGAGGCAAAAGGATCCAATCTAGATCCCTATATTCATTTTATAAGGGCTGAACCATTAATTAGTTGAAGGTGCAGAGATGGAGATCCCTTATCTGATTGTTTTAGAACATCAGTTCGAATCTGAATCGACTTAATTACTCTATCTTATCTATCTTTTGCAACTCTAAAGAAGGGAAGGATCAAGTGTTTTGGATATCAGATGGATTGAAGTTTAGGATTTAAGAAAAAATCTTATAACCTCTTGTTGTGGCCAATCCCCTGTTGCGCTCATCGTCGGAGAAGAGCACCTGCAAAAGAAGTCCACACTGATCGAAATTATGTCCGGCAGGGATCCTCTGATGCTTAAGTCAGTAGAGAGTGGTGAACAGCAGATAGAATATTGAAAGTGGCAAAATATCAGCTTAGAATTGCTTTACGAATGCTGTTCATTTACCTCCCTTTTATAGGTGATTTAGATGTAACCGTCGAGCACGTAGTCCCACTTTTTATGGCACTAATAGGCAATTATTGGGCCATAATCATGGAGTTAATGGGCTATTTATGCCCACTAATGATCGTGATATATAGTTGATAACTATTTACAATGGTTAGACACGTAGGTTCCACACATTTCGGCATTATGTGATCGTGGGATGGGTGGTTACATCCGCTACTGATCATATTCTGGCCATTATGCACTTTCTGCACTGACAGTTTTAGATAAGCCGACTATATGTCGGTAATAATAGTATGTCGGTAGTCGTGGAGATCTGAACGAGCATCGGTCGGTAACTTTGATATATTGATGGTCATCGGCTAGAGATTAACCAAGTTGTCGTGGTTGTCTGTTGATGACTGAGAATAGCCGACTGTCGGTCGGTCAACTGATTGTTAGTCGGAATATTATGTTTATGAGGCCGATCTAGAGTCAGAATTGGAGGTCAGTCAGTTGAATTGTCCCAATAGTTACCCCCCACTTTCAAGTCCAAGGTGGCTTGACGTGCATATTGTCACGTGGTCTATCACATTAGATGAAAAAAGTTATCACGTCACGTGCTACTTCAAGCTTCAATTTGACTACTGGCATTAATGATTTTTGAAATACAAGAGGTCTCCAGCTATTTTGTTGTGTCGATATCTGTGACATCATCATTGGGATGTTGTTTCGGAAAGATAATTCGACGTTCGGAGAATCCGGATGATTTGAGTAGATCTTGGCCACATGTTCAAACATCATTGGCTTTGAGCTGTTCATGTGGATAATGGTGAGATGACATGATCTGAGAATAGATGCATTGAATCATTCGATTAATGATCAATCTTGATGTAGCCACATGTCGACATCCGAGAAGATCCTGATTTGAATGATTTCATCGGAACCATTGAGGGGTCCTATATATACAAAGTCGCTTTCATCTAGACTTTACTTTTACATTTGTCGCTTTCCTCTGCAGCAAAAGATTCTACCAGGAGGTTTTGCCCCAGTACTAGGAGCTTTTTGAGTTCTGTTCCTTGCGTCATCTTTGGTTCCAGGTC
>KE505041.1:347037-362731 GCA_000441515.1 Elaeis oleifera | reverse complement strand
CAGCAAAAGATTCTACCAGGAGGTTTTGCCCCAGTACTAGGAGTCTTTTTGAGTTCTGTTCCTTGCGTCATCTTTGGTTCCAGGTCAAGTTCTCCTTCCTCTCTTAAGGTTTTCTTCTTTAGGGTTTTCTTCTTCTAGGGTTTCTTTTTCTTCTTTAGTTCTCCATTTTCAATGTTAAGTAAGAAGACTTCATCTTCTTGAAATAGTTGGTTGGAGAATCCGACCGATGATTCTCCCTCAGGTCTGAAAATGAAAGTTTCTTCCTTATTCAGGCCTAGTGTTGAGTGATTTTGGGAACAGTACCGTATTCCAGAGCAATATTAGCTTTTCGCTCCTGGTTCGAATGGTCGGGTGAACTCTCCTCCTTCGAGCCAGGTCATAATTTATGTTGAGGACCTTCGGTCCAATCTTCAATTTTTGATTCTAGAGTTCGTCCAAAATCTTCTTGATTATTATGGTCTCTGTTTTGCTCAGCTGGCTCCGAACTCCATCTAGCTAATCATTAGTTTTGCTTTATTATGTTGTCTTATCCCGATTGATTCTCATCCTTCTTTATTTCGAGCTTTCTTTGTTCTCCGTCCTCACCTTAAGACCAAGAGTTGGTGATTTTTTAACCTGAGGAAGGGTCTTCTTTATCTCCGATTTTCCATCGTCCATTCATGGATAGAAGAAGAATCAATTTTCTTCTTTCTTCTTCTTCCTGAGACTTTTCTTCGTGCTGGGGCTATCCGAGAACTGGCCCCAATGAGAATAGTCGGGTGGATGTCGTTGATTGGAAAGACTTCCTCCGACTAAAGGATATAAAAGTTCTACCGTAGCGAGAGCTGATGACTGAACAAGCTCTCTATGATGCCGGATATAGTTCGATAACTTCCTTAGGTATAACATAGTCGATCATTTCACTTTTTTTTTGTTTGTTTTTGGATTCTATACTGATCTTTTTCCTCTGATTGCAGCTATGCGGATGACGGCACGAGTTTCGATTGCCGACATCCATCTGCATGCTACCAAGAAGAGGGCAGTGACCGATGCTAGATCTTTCAGACCGTCGAGAAAGAGTCGGGTTGACACCCCATCGGTACCGATAAGGGAACCCGTCGTTCCATTAGAGGCAGCTCTCGAGCCGGTCCTAGCATTGTCGGCCCCGACAATGCTTTCTCCAACTGATGTGCCGTCTGCTGGAGTCGGAACGGTGAGAGATGAAGGGGCCGCAGCAGAACTAGCAGTGGCTCCATCAGTGGGGGTTTGGACCGAATCAGTAGTCACAGTCAAACCCAACAATCTGCTACTACGCCAGCGGTTCCTCCAGTGCGTGACCACCAACTGAAGATCGGGGGAAGGTGCCGGCCATTTCTATAGATGGTGGGTCGTCCGTGGGCCTTCCCACCTTCTTCGACATTCGGATCTCGATCGGTGAGTTGGCTCTGGCCAATCTATTATTGGCTAGACAACTCATCGAAGTTGCTCTTCTCCCGACTGATTGGGAGAATAGGAAGAATCGGACACTGTCCGAGATATTTCTTCCTTTATCCGATGATACTTGGGGTAATTTTTGACATTCCTTTTTTTTTGATCTGACTTGACTTATTTTTCTTTCAGTGGGCGCACTATATGCATGCTTTAAAGAGCGAATATCGAAAGATCACCGACTTTCATTGATCATGGATGGATAAGGTGGCAGCCGCCAATGCTGAAAAGACTGCTATGCAATTGAACAAGAGAAGCTTCAGAAAGAAGTCTCCCGTATGACAGTCAACCTTCAATCCTCTAGAGCCGAGCTTGAGTAAGCTTCTCAGAATATCACATCTCTCGAGTCTCGGATCAGGAGCAAGAAGCACTCCATCAGTCGGCTCTAAAGAGAGAGAGAAATGGCTACATTGAAGAGCTGGAAGCAAAGCGCGGAAGGCATCGGGCCACCTAAGAGAGGCTGGCACTAGCCAATGCTGAGTCGGCCTCTGCAAAGGCTGAAGCAGAGTCGAAGAGAAGCGCCCTGTGTCTAGCTATCGAGAACTTCAAGGATTCGAAAGAATTCAAGGAGGAGATTCTCGAGGGCGGATTCGCCTCTTACTGTGTCAGATATAAGGACGGTCGAGATGCGGTTGAAAAATTATATCTGGATTTAGACTTGAGCAGCATCATTCCTCCTAGTTCGGGAGAAGAGGCTACTGAAGAGGGCACCACATCGATTGAGAAAGATGCATCGACTACACCAGGGCCTACTCCAACTACCGAAGCTATGCCGGAGAAAGGTGATGAAGAAAATGACTGGTGATCGGTGTAACATTTTTCTTTTTTTTTTGTAGTCAGACAAATTTTGTAATCAGACTTTGGTCCAATTTTGTAACCTTCTCTTCAATGAATGAAAAGAAATTTTTTTTTTAAGTACAAACTCTTTTTGGCATTTTTCTCTTTGTACTTTCAATATTGTAGAATCATAATCGGATAGTCGATTACCCATCAACGAATCGGATGTTTAGTAATAACTGTAGTAGAGTTTGCCTGTGAGTCGAGTGTCAGTCGACATACCTTACCTTTTAGGCATTTAGATAGATGGTAACAAGCCAGATATCCTTTGTCTAACTGTAGTCAAGTCGGTATATTTAGATATTTGATAGGCCGTGGTTAGCCGAATATCCTTCGACTAACCGTAGTCAAGTCGGTATATTTTCAATTCGATCGGGATTGAATCGACATAATATTTCGCTTAGTTAAAACTAAGTCGGTATAAGTAGTCATTCGACTGGAGTCAATTTTTACAGTGAAAAATCGAGATATAGTTGGTATGTCGATTTTTATAGTGAAAAATTGAGATGTAGTCAGTAAAAATCGATCGATTATTTATTGGCTTGATGTTATTTGTAGATGTAGTTGATCGAAGCTTTCATGATCCTGAATATTAATATTTCATTCTGAATATTATACATGTGAACAACTTTATTGAAAATATATCTTTAAATTATTGGCATTTCAAGTTCGAGGGATAGTTGTTCCATCAAGAGTTTTCAATCGATATGCACCCGATTGAAGTATCTCGATTATTTTGTAGGATCCTTTTCAATTTGGAGATAATTTTTTTTGATCCAAAAATTTTGAAATTTTTGTCTTTCTTAGGATCAGGTCTCCTAAATGGAAGACCTTCGGTTTAACTTTTGTATTATAATATTAGACTATTCTTTGTCAATATGCTGCCATTCGAACTTGAGCTTGCTGTCGGATTTTTGAAAGTAAGTCTAGATCGGCTTTTCGATATTCTGAATCGCTCGGCTCATTATACTATTCTACTCTTGCTAATGGTAGTCTGATCTTAAGTAGAATCATCACTTTTGTTCCATAGACTAGGTTGAACAGTGATTCTCCCATCGATATATGAGGAGTTGTCTGATATACCCATAAGATCGGATTCAGTTCTTCTACCCAGAGGCCTTTAGCTTCATTCAATCTGGTCTTGAGACCATATAAAATTATTTGGTTGGTTACTTCCACCTCACCATTAGATTGTGGATGGTCGACTGATGTGAGTTTGTGTGAATATAAAATTTTGCACAGAACTCTTTGAAGTTCTGATTGTCAAATTATCGATCATTGTCAGTGATGATGGTATGTAATAGATCGAATCTACATATGATTGACTTCTGAATAAAGTCTTCCATCTTACTTTTAGTAATTTATGCCAAAGATTCAACTTCTATCCATTTGATGAAGTAATCGATGGCAACTACAATGAACTTTCTCTGATCCGATGCCGGGGGAAAGGACCAAGTATGTCAATTTCTCATTGTGCGAAGGGTCATGGTGCAACAATTAGTGTCAACTGACTGACCGATTGATGTTGTATATTAGTATATTTCTGACATGATTCACATCTTCGGACAAGTTCAGCTGCATCTTTCTTCATGGTGGGCCAATAATATCCTTATCGTAAAATTTTATAAGCTAAAGATTTGTTCCCCAAGTGATTTTCACAAATCCCTTCATGAACTTCTCGGAGTGCATAGTCGGCATCCACTGGTCTCAAACACTTCAGTAAGGAAAGAGAGAATGACCTTTTATATAGTTATCTATTCATTAAGATGTATTGCGAGGCCATCCATCTTAGTCATTTGACTTCTGAAGGATCTGCAGGTAGAGTTCCATCAGTCAAGTACTGGATGATCATATCCATCCAGCTTGGCTCATCATTGAGTTATAGCACTTTTTTGACTTTATCAATGCTCGATTGCTCGAGATATTCCATGAATATCCGATTTAACGAGTTGAATGAAGTAGTTGTAAGTCAAAAAAGTATATCAGATCGAGCATTTTCTGTTCTTAGAATGTGAGAAATCTCAAAATATTTTAAAGTCGATGTAATATCTTTCACTTTCTGAAGATACTTCATCATAATGGGATCTCGAGCTTCAAACTCATCCTTAACTTGCTTGGTAATCCATTGTGAATCTGTAAAGACCTTCAGATTGTCAATGTCAAGCTCTTTGATAATCTTCAAGCTAGCTAGGAGAGCTTCATACTCGACTTGATTATTTGAAGCTTTGAAATTAAATCGAAAGGTATATTCGGTTACAATCCCTTCGAAATTGATGAGGATGAGATCAGCTCTGCTACCCTATGCATTGGATGCTCTATCAATATATAGCACCCACACTGATGTTAAGTCGGGCTCGAGAGTTTCAACTTGCTTTATTTATTGTTGGATTCATCCTCAGGATTATTATCAAGTATGTTACACTCGATGATGAAATCGATCAAAACTTGTACCTTCATCGATGGATGTGGGTGATATTGAATATCAAACTCGCTGAGTTTTATTATCCACTTTACCATTCAACTTAAAGTATTAGGTCCGTATAAAATCACCTTCAACGACTGATCTATCAAGACATCAATGGGATGTGCTTGGAAGTATGGGCGAAGTCGTTGTGATGATATGATTAGAGCATAGATCATTTTCTTCACCTTTGAATATCTTATTTTAGTATTATGAAGCACCTTACTAGTGTAGTAAATAAGTTGTTGAATTCGATTTTCATCCTCTTGGACGAGTACCGAACTAACTGCTTCTGTCGAGTTGCCAAATAGAGATACAAAATTTTTCCTACCTTCGATTTTGTAAGTAGCGACGGAGATGCTAGATATCTTTTAGATTTTCAAAGGATTGTTGGCACTCATCCGACCATGAAAGTTTTTACTTGTCTTAGGATCTTGAAGAAGGGCAAACATCTTTCTGCCGACCTTAAGATAAATCGGCTAAGTGCAGTGATCCTTCTTTTGAGTTGTTGTATCTCTTTCTTGGAGCTTGGATGCTTCATATTAATGATAGCCTTTATCTTTTTGAGATTGACTTCAATTCCTCATTGCGACATAAGAAATTCAGGAATTTTTTAGAACTTACTTCGAATGCACACTTGATTGGGTTCAATTTCATCCGATATCATCGAAGTGTGTCGAAGGTTTCTTCCAAATCTCGAACATGATCAGAAGTTTGGATGCTTTTCACCAGCATATCATCCACATAAACTTTCATATTTCATCTGATTTGTACCTTGAATAGCTTATTGACTAGCCGTTGATAAGTAGCTCCAGCATTCTTTAAACTGAACGGTATTACTTTATAACAGTAGATGCCTTTATCGGTTATGAAGGCTGTGTGCTCCTCATCTTCAGGCACCATCCGAATCTGATTATATCCTACAAAGGCATTCATGAAGCTTAAGAGTCGGTGTCCCAAAGTTGCATCAACTAGTTAGTCGATCTTCAGTAAAGAAAAACTATCCTTCAGACAAACTTTATTTAGATTCGTATAATAAATGCAGATTCTTCATTTTTCATTGGCTTGTGTCACCATCACTACATTGGCGAGCCAATCGAGATAATTAGCTTCTCTGATGAAGCCAACTATGAGGAGCTTGTCGACCTCTTCGTCGATGAACTTCTGCCTTTCAGGAGCAAAAAACTTTTCTTTATCTCACCGACCTAAATTTTGGATTAATGTTTAGCTGGTGGGTTATTATCTCTAGAGGAATGTCTGGCATATCAGTAGCTGATCAAGCAAAATATCGATATTTATTCTTAGTAGATTTATCAGTTGTTGCTGCTTCAGATCAGACAGCTGCGATTCAATTTAGATCGTCTTCTCAGGATCTCCTTCTTTAGCGGGATGGAACCAGTTGTTCGGCTGGTTCACCCCTTTCTTCATTTTCTCTTTGGTCTAATTTATCGACGGACAAAGAGTCTTCAGATTGATTATTTTATGTGGAGATGAGGAAGCAACGTTGAGCAAGCTTGATCTCCACACATTTCTCTGACTTTGTTCTTATTAAGAATGAGACCAGCAAATGGTATGTTAAAACTATTTCTCTCAGGGTATTAAGTCTAGGTCATTCGAGTATGTCATTATAAGCCGAAGGAACTCGAATGATTGTGAATGTCAAGAGAACAATACTCTATTATGAATTTATTCCTACGATTAATGGGAGAGTGATTTCTCCTTCCATAGTAACTACATCTTCAGTAAAATTGACTAATGGTGTCGAGACTCTTCTAAGTCGATCAGTCGGTAGTCCCATTCGGAAGAAAGTCGAGTAAAAATGAACATCAATTGAGCTTCCATTATCAACTAAATTTTTTTACATCATAGTTTGCTATTGTCGTCGAGACAATCATAGAATTATCATGAAAAATTTGTATTCTCCAGACATCATCTTTCGAAAAAAAATTACATTATCAAGTCATCATTTTTCGCCGACTCTTCTTCAGAAGTTGCCCCCCGATCTTTTGTCATCCAGAAATTATATTGATGACTCCCACCGTTGGTCAATTGTTGATCGTTTTCTCAGTTTGTGGCTGAGACTGTTGGTCGGTGGGAGGTTGAGTCGGGCGATCTCGTCAAAAATTTTTGAGGTAGCCTCATCGAATCAGGATCTCTATTTCATTCTTGAGTTGGATGCACTGTTCGGTATCGTGTCCATGATCATGATGGAACCGACAGTACTTCTTTCTGTCATGGCTCCTTGGTGGCACTTTCATTAGCGGGGGGTGTTGAAGATACTCCTCTCCTTCAATCTCTATCAAGATTTATACACGAAGAGCAGAAAGAGGAGTATAGGATTCATACCTACCATAGCTTTTGGCTTTGGACTCCGTCGTCGAGGTGAAGCTCGTTTATTGATGGTTGGCCAACTTGATTTGGTCGGAGCTTCACTTTTTTTTTTGCTTCTTTTTCTGACATTTTTTTTGTTTGGCATCGGTCAGAAGCGCTCTCATCCATGCGGATATACTTGTATGCGTGCTCCAAAAGCTCAGCATAGGTCCGAAAAAGAGTTTTGTCTGGAGAATAGATGAATCGGGATCCCTTCAAATCCCTCTTCATGGCCGATATGGCCATATCTTCATTGAGGTCCCTGACCTCAAGTGTGACCGCATTAAAACGAGCTACAAAATCTCTCAACGTCTCTATCTCGCCTTGCTTAATCGAGAAGAGACTATTTGATATACGTGGTACCTTTCTGTTAGTACTGAAATGGGCTATGAAGAATACTCGAGTTGTTGAAGGAGTCAATGCTTCTTGACTGAAGCCCAGAATACCAGGCTTGAACAGCTTTTCGAATAGTTGTCGGGAAGCTGATGCATAAGAGGACGTCAGTTGCCCCTGGATCATCATGAGAGCCTTATAGCTCTTCAAATGGTCGATTGGATCGGTTGAGCCATCGTATGGCTCCATCTGTGATATCTTGAATCGAGACAGAGTTGGTTCATCCAGAATGTGCTGAGAGAGAGGTTGGACAGTATGAAAGTCGTAGTCATTGGAGGACTTCTGATCTTCGACCTAAAGTCGGACAAGTTGGCAGTCAATGTTCTTGAACTTACGCTTGTAGTCATCGAGCCGTCGTTATTGGGACAATTTGGGGGTAGAGTCCCTCGAAAAATTTGAGAATAGAGAAGCAGAAGGTGTACGCGGCCTTTTCTCCTTCTTGATACTATGTATATAAAAGGAAGGGAGAACGCTGCGAAGGATGGGTGGCACAATGAGAGTGCCAAAAATATGGTTTCCCATCTCGATGAGAGTGCCGAGATGGTCGCCGTTCTAGAGATGAGGAGGGTAAACGCCGTGGAAGATGGCGGCTGTGCCTAGATGGCACCGAATGAGCCATCGACTCTTCCACTGGCAGCTGTTACTGCTGTTGTGTTTGTTGCTGTTGGACGCTGTGGACCGCCTCTGTTAATACTTTTATTGCTGCATTAAGGAAGCAATTTGTGCGTCCATAGTGACTATAGGATGGGAAGAGTTGGGCTCTCCCAATGGAGGTGGGAGAGGAATATCTTTCCGATGGGAAGATTATCTCGCAGATCTTGTTAAATGTTGAGCTTTGATTTTTGACATGGTTGCTCGTATCCACTTCTACCTGATGCGCCAGTCTGTTGCGGCCAATCCCTTGTTGCACCTGTCGTCGGAGAAGAGCACTTGCAAAAGAAGTCCGCACTAACCAAAATTATGTCCGACGAGGACCCTTCGATGCTTAAGTCAGTGGGGAGTGGTGAACAGTAGATAGAATATTAAAAGTGGCAGAGTATCATCTCAAAATTGCCTTACCAATGCTGTTCATTTACCTCCCTTTTATAGGTGATTCAGATGTAACCGTCGAGCATGTGGTCCAACTTTTTATGGCACTAAAGGACAATTATCGAGCCATAATCATGGAGTTATGGGCTGTTTATGCCCACTAATGGTCGTGACATGTATTTGTAACCGTTTATAATGGTTAGACACATGGGTTCTACACATTTTGATATTATGTGATCGTGGGATGGGTGGTTACACCGCCATTGATCATGTTCAAGCCATTATGTACTTTCTATGCTGGCAGTTTCAGATAAGCCGACTATATATCGGTAATAATAGTATGTCGGTAGTCATAAAGATCCGAATGAGATCGATCGATAACTCTGATATACCGATGGTCATCGATCAAAGATTAATCGAGTTGTCGTAGTTGTCCATTGGTGGCTGAGAATAGCTGACTGTCCGTCGGTCAACTGATTGTTAGCAGGCATATTATGTTTATGAGGTTGATCTAGAGTCAGAATCGGGGGTCAGTCGGTTGAATTGTCCCAACTGCTCTAATTTTCTAAAAGCAAACTTTTACATTGTCTCCATCTGTAGATGTAGATCAATAAATCAGATTATATATATATATATATATATATATTGTTTCTTTTTTTCTGTTCGACGCAACAACCTCAAAGTTATTTTACATCAAGACAAATATGCGTGAGTGATACGAAATCTTTTACACAAGCCAGGAAATTTGTTTTGCATCGAAACTAACATTTGGAGGATTTTTTTTATTTTTATTTTCAAAAGTACTCCCTCCCCGATCTTATTTCCAATTACCCTCCACGTCGAAATCGCCGGTTGAACCGACGATTTCATGGCTGGCTTGGTGGTTACGTGTTCTCCATTTTTTTTGGGGGCATATAGAGGTGGGGGGTGGGTTTGTGTTCGCGTGGACGGTCGCTGGGATCCGAGGGGAGGAGAGGAGAGGTGGTGGTCGCACGGAGGCGGGGGTGGACGACAGATGCAGCATAGATGGCGACGAGGTGGAGCTGCGGTGGTGCCTCGCGAGGGGAGAGGGAGGTGGCCCCTAGTGGGGTGGAACGGGCGAGGGACCCATAATGGCCGATGCAGATGATGGCGATGGGGTGGGCCGCAGGTGGTGTGCCGGGGGAGTTGGTGCGGGTCGACCATCGGCAAAGAGAGGTCAGTCGGGGGTGGCAGGAAGGGAGGGAGAAACGAGGAAAAAAAGAAAAAAAAGAAAGATACACAATAAAATATTTTATTATTATTTTATGAATAATAACATATTATTACTTGATTAATAATAAATTATTATTATTTGATTAATAATAAATTATTATTATTATTTAATTAGTAATTAAATATTATTATTTGTTAGTAAAATATTATTATTTGATTAATAAAAATATTATTTTTTATTATTGAAATCACCACTTGGGCATGCGATTTCACTGAAATCGCCACTTGGGCCGCTAATTTTACTGAAATAGCTACTTGAACATGCAATTTCAATGAAAATAATAATAAAATATTACTTTTAAAAATAATATTGAATCATTTTTGAAATTAATTTATTATTATTATTATTTTAAAGTTATTTTATATTTGTTTTTTTGGGGGTTTCTTCCTTCTCCTCTGCGCATCCCCTTGGCCCCCCGCACGTCGACCGCTGCTCTGCGCAACCCCCTCTAGCCCCTCGCACGTTGGCCCCAAACCCACCCCTCCCCCCACGAGCCAACGTATTTAAATTTTAATAATTTATTACTATTTTATTAATTTTTAATACTTATTATTATTTTTATTATTTTTATTTTCTTCTCCTTCACTTGCATGCCACACCACCCCACCCCATGTTGCTCCACGCACCTACCCTCTATGCCAGCACCCTGCCCATCGCATCTCCATCTGATCTGTGTTGCAGCTGCAGTAGACTCAGACTCATCATGGATTGAGGTGCCTGATGTACTCATGCCTCCGTCTCCGGACCTTAAGCATTTTTTTTAAAATTATTTTTTAAAAATAATATTTTACAGTGAAATCGCTGGCCCAAGTAGCGATTTTTTATTAATCAAATAATAATATTTTTATTAATAAAATAATAATATTTAATTATTAATTAAATAATAGTAATAACTTATTAATAATAATAATATTTCAACATAGATTTTAAAATAATAATAAATTATTAATTTTAAAAAATATTTTTTTTAAAAAAAAATAATTTTAAAATATTTTTTTTTTAAATTATTTATACTTTATATTTATCTTTTTTTTTCTTTTTTGTTTTCTCTTCATTTCTCTCTTCCCTTCCTCCACCCCCATGGCCGACCTTCCTCTACCGATGGCCGACCTGTACCACCCCCTCTGGTGCGCCACTCATGGCCCTGCCCCCCGCCGTCCTCTGTGCCGGCCACCATGGGTCTCTCACCTGTTCCGTCTCACCACGGGCCCCTCCTTCTCCCCTTGTGAGGCACCCACCACAGCCCACCTCACCGCCATCTGCACTATATCTATCGTCCACCCTACTTCCGTGCGACCACTACCCTCCTCCCTCCTTTCGGTCTCGATGGTTGTTCGTGCAATACAAACCCTCCCCTCAATCCTCTGCCCTCCGTATCGCCCCCCCCCCCCCCAAAAAAAAGATGGAGAACATGTCATCGCCAAGTCGGTCGTGAAATCATCGGCGATTTCGATGTGGATGATAATTTGAAAAATAAAATGAGGGAGGAGGTATTTTAAAATAAGAAATAAAAAATAATAATAATAATAATCCAACGTCTGGAAGAAGCACAGAACATTTGCAAAAGCAACGAAGATCTCTCTTGGCAAACCTTTTGGAAAGGTGACAAGAGAAGCAGCATCCAATACTCAATTGAACATCCTTGACATGTGACGATCCTTTTTAAATAGGAGAAACTATTGCAGTGGTTGGAAGTGTGAAAAAAAATGCTTTTGTGGAAACTTTAGGAGAAACTATTGCAGTGGTTGGAAGTGTGAAAAAAAATGCTTTTGTGGAAACTTTTCCCAAAACAATTTTGACAGTTCACCTGTTACGAAATTAAGCATTGGATCTCAGGAGTTTTTTATAAATAAAAATTTATATAAATATCTATATTTTTAAATAAATATTTTTAAATAATATTTAGGTAGATAAATAATTTATTCATGTCTTTTTATGTATGAGAAAATGGCTTTGAAATCTATTATCTATGTTATTTTGCATTACTATTTTTTTGGATAAATTACTAAAATTTATCCATATTTTTTAGAAAAATTAATGCTTGGTCCATTTGTGGATCGGAGTTCAATTTTTAATTCCTATTGACCTAACTTATAACTCTTGGTCCATTACAAATGGCGTTTTAACTTTAAGTCCCTCAATAAGATCAAAATGCCCTCAAACAAAAAGTAAGGAGAAAAGCTGAAGTATGTCCGAATTCTTCCCAATGCCTAGGCCTTCCAAAGCTTGCCATCCCTATTCCACTTCTATAAAAGAGTCCTGTCACCGCTCCACTTAGGAGAAGCTCACCCTCCTCCAAAGTGCTAGCCATATCATCCGAGTTCCAGCCCCCGCTCCAAATCCAAAACCGATCCCACCCCAACACCCACCGGTCCCGATTACTTGTCTGGGAGAGCCTCACGACTCAGTTTGCCATGTGCCTCTAATCCGTTCTCCTCTTCGTCCTCGTCGCCGACCTGATCATCTTCATCCTCTGGCCCAGCCTCCACCCCCACCACCCCGCTTTTATCTATCCTTCTCCACTCTCGCTGTTGCACAGCCATTGGCCGGCCTCCTCAACTTGACTATCTCCTTCAACGTCACAGACTGCAACTCCAACCGAAAGATCGGCATCTACTATGATGTTGTCTACGACTCAATCTACTACAAAAACCAGGTGGTTGCATCCGATCTGCTCCTAAACCCGTTCTTCTAGCCGCCCAAGAACACGACACTGGTCCTTGAGGACCTCACTGGGACGACACCGGTGGTGGGGGATGCACTGGCGGCCCGGATGTCAAGTGATGCGACGGCTGGCCAGTTCTAATGTCGGCTCGAGTTGAAATCTATCATCCCGTTCCAGATTCACTGTACATTATTCAATTAACTATATACAATGTTAATTTAACTGTATACAGGGTTCATATAACTGTGTACCATGTTAGTTTAATTGTATACCATATTTAGTTAACTGTGTGCTATATTCATTAACTATATGCAGTATTCAATTAACTATATACGATGTTAATTTAACCATCTGCAGGGTTCATATAACTGTGTACCCTATTAATTTAATTGTATATCATATTTAGTTAACTGTGTCATATTTATTTAATTGTGTACCATATAAATTTAACTGTATACAATCTTAATCTAGCTGTGTGTAGGATTCATTTAACTGTGTGCAGTGCTTAATTAACTGTGTACGATATTAATTTAACTATGTGCAGGATTCATATAACTATGTATCATATTAGTTTAACTATGTACCATAAAAATTTAACTGTATGTAGTCTTGACTTAACTATGCGTGGGATTCATTTAACTGTGTGTATTATTTAATTAATTGTATACGATGTTAATTTAACTGTATGCAGGATTCATATGACTATGTACCATGTTAGTTTAACTATGTACCATATTTAGTTAACTGTGTGCCATATTTATTTAACTATGTGCAGTGTTCAATTAACTGTATATGATGTTAGTTTAACTATATGCAGGGTTCATATAATTGTGTACCATGTTAGTTCAACTATGTACCATATTTAGTTAATTGTGTGCCATATTCATTTAACCATATGCCATAAAATTTAACTATATACACTGTTCAATTAACTGTGTATGATGTTAATTTAACTGTGTGCAGAATTTATATAGCTGTGTATCATATTAGTTTAACTGTGTACCATATTTAGTTAACTGTGTGTTATATTCATTTAACTATGTACTATAAAATTTAACTGTATGTAGTTTAACTTAACTGTATATAGGATTCATTTAACTATGTGCAGTCTTAACTTAACTGTGTGTAGGATTCATTTAACTATGTGCACTATTTAATTAACTATGTACGATGTTAATTTAACTGTGTACAGGGTTCATATAACTGTGTATCATGTTAGTTTAACTGTGTATCATATTTAGTTAACTGTGTACCATATTTATTTAATTATGTACCATATAATTTTAATTATGTGCAGTTTGTTCCTACAGTAGTTACTATTCCTACAGTCCGATTAAACCCTTTGCTAAGCATCGAACCTGCATGATAATAAATTCATCTTGACATTCAGAAAAACTTCACTTTCGCATACAATATGCAAACTATGAAGGAAACACTAAGTCTCATGACCAATTCAGTGTCTATTCAGACTAATCCTCCTGAATCAAATGAAAGAAGTACTCTGTAATCAATTCACACAACCATACAAATCATTTCTAAAGAAGAGTTTGCTACTGTGCTCCATTAATATTATTTTATATTTTAGACATTACACAGCCATTTTATATATTTATTTTTTAAAAATAATATTTCATTATTTTTTGGTTTCTTTTTTCTTCTTCGTAGCTCCATCTTGCCGCAACCCACCTCCCCAGCTGATCGGGCCCGCCGCTCGCCGCCCCACCATCGCTCGTTTTCTCACCCCCTTTCACTTCCACCGCTTAGGCCACTGCCCCTTCCTTCTCCACCTCCGCCTCCCACCTCCCCCAAGCCGCCACCATGCTGCAGCCCGTCGATCAAGCCCGCTGCTCGCCGCCCCACCACCACTACTTGTTTCCTCACCCTTTCCCTCCGTCGCTCGGGCTGCTGCCCCTTCCTCCACCTCCGTCGCTCGCCTCCCCTAGGTCGCCACTCCACTGCAGCCCGCCACTCGCCATCCCACCATCTGAGTTGGACCTACATGAACCCAGTTGAGGGGCCATCTATGAGCTCCCACCCTGTCACGCCTCTGACTCAAGATCGCGAGCCGAGGATCATGGCAATCACTGCATACTCATAGGAAACTCTCCCCATAAGCATGCAAGGCATCTTATCATGCTATCATAAAATAACAGTAGAATAAGTAGTCAATAATTTAAAATCAAAAATATAACAATCTAAATATTAATTTAATATCTCAATAAATACAACAATGTTCAATAGGCCTTACATCAAATTCAATAAGACTTTTAATCTAAATAAAGTATGAAGATTCTGCTTCTAATCACTCTTCCATTCATTTTTATATCATCTTAATTTTTCAACATCTGTAAAATAAAAAATAGGAGGTAATGAGCTAGATAGCCCAGTAAGTAATGATTACTTTAAATAAATTTTATCAGGTATTAAAGTAAATAATCATTTATAGAAAATAAGCATATAGAGTCCATCAATTTGAAATTAATTTCAATTATGCAATATAATTCATGCTAAATTTTTTTTTTAAATTCAAGTTTCTTTCGAGATTTTAATTTCTTTTATTCTTAAGTTCTTTTCATCAACCATGAGCTATGATCACATTTTCAATGTGGCAGGGTCATAACACCACATATCATCTTGTAGTGAGCTGTGAATCATCTGGCAGTAAAGTTCTTCGAAATCGTTGGTCTCTCTGACGATATGTCGCTGGTCTCTCTGGCGACATGTCGCTAGTCTCACTGGCGACATAAATTTTTAGGATAAATCAATTGCCAATGTATTTGCCTCCATTGGTGGGGTCCTTTACATAGTCAGATTGTCAGTTCATATCATTCTTATATCAAAATTCTTCATAAATTATGTTTCTTATTCTAATTCGATAAGAAAATATATAATCATGTGGAATTGAAATCAATCAATATAATGCATAACGAAATTAATATATTCAATCATGCTTCAACATAATATTTTAAAATAAAATATTTTTTGTTGGGTATAAAATACCCTTGGCCGAAGTTCCCGACAGATGGCGCCCATCCAGACTTCCCGAAGGCGGATCTCGCGGGCGCCAGTCGGATTGCTCCAAATGCCCCCAGAGCTCTGATTGTCTGCCGACTTTCTATAGTGCCCACCGAGCTCCGTCATCGATTGATCTCCTACAGTGACCGACTTCGGGCTGAACTCTTTCCGGGATTTGTTAACGGCCGAACTTCCCCAACAA
>KE505041.1:249156-270935 GCA_000441515.1 Elaeis oleifera | reverse complement strand
ATAATTATTAATTATTTAATTAGAAATAAATTTTTATATAATAATTTTATTATTAAAAAATTAATAAATATTTAAATATTAATTAATAATAAAGATATTTTGAAAATTTGATGCTACATTATCAATAATTTGATTGTCATATCTAACATGTGAATTAAGATTCTCAATAATTTTATCTAACATGTCAAATAAGATTCTCAATAATTTTATTATAATATTATCTGTATATATCAAATATAATAATCAATATTATTGATAATCTATCTAAATTATATATAATTCAGATTATCAATAATACATCAAATATAATCTAAATACGAAGGCCTTCTTATTCTCGCTCCCATGCCTGCCAAACCTGGAAGCTCTGTTGCCTTGAACAAGCACCACAGAACCTTTATGTCCCAATACCTACCGGTATTCCATTCGATCCGGTATCTAAAAGTCCAAAGTCCATCCCCCGTCCCACCAACCCACCCGGCATGGGCCGGTAGGCCACGTGGCAGTCCATCTACCGGGTCATTGTGCCAAACGGTCTCATTGCCACGTCGTATCCCACCCACCCGTCCATCCGACCTACCCCTCCACTATAAATACCTTCTTCTTCCCCTCGACCCTTCCACCCTAAACACCAGTGGAACTCACCAGTCCTAGTACAGGTCGAGGCATGGCCAAGGTGGAGGACATCCGGCACTCGCAGAGGTCTGAGGGCCCGGCGACGATACTGGCATTTGGCACTGCCACGCCGGCCAACGTCTTCTACCAGGCCGACTACCCTGACTACTACTTCCGCATCACGAAGAGCGAACACCTTACCGAACTCAAGGAGAAGTTTAAGAGAATGTGTGAGTGTTTCATCACCATATACTTGTTGCCCGATTTTCTTTCATGTTCTACTTCTATTCGTTCTAGTGCTGGTCTTCAGGAGTCGTTCTTTCTCTTTTTATTGGTTTATTAGCTTTGGAGCCATGATTATTCCATTGAAGAAGTGTCTGTCTTGATGCTAATCAGATTATGCTGGTGTTATTGTTAACTTGCGTTTTAAGCATTCAGAATTGAGTTTGCTTCGTGGAGAAATTGCTGATAAAACAGCGGGTGTTCATCTATCTTTCCTTTTGTCTTTTTTTTTAAAAAAAAGGTACAATATCTTTCCTTTCCTTTTGACAGACATTAATTGGCAAGCAGTGGTTGTCCTTTCGTCCTTTCTGGTGACTGTGTCGAAGAAAAAAGGGTCTTCCCTACGAAGGATGTCTCCATTCAAACCTCTTTATAGATTCGAAGGAATTAAATATATATATATAGAGAGAGAGCGAGCGAGCGATAGCTATGTTTAGTAAATTAGTAAGAAAATACTTTCTAATTCTATTTTGAGATAGAAAAAATTAGAAAATTACTATATTCACCCAAGGATATCTTCTGTTCTTTATGGGAAACCCGAACATAGTTCTGGTTATAATTATATTTTCTATCTTGGTAACAGGTGACAAGTCCATGATCCGGAAACGTTACCTGCACCTAAACGAAGAGATCCTCACGGAGAACCCTAACATGTGCGCCTACATGGCCCCCTCCCTCGACGCCCGGCAGGACGTCGTGGTGGTGGAGGTCCCCAAGCTCGGCAAGGAGGCCGCCGCCAAGGCCATCAAAGCATGGGGCCAGCCAAAATCCAGGATCACCCACCTCGTCTTCTGCACCACCAGCGGCGTCGACATGCCCGGCGCCGACTACCAGCTCACCAAGCTCCTCGGCCTCCGCCCTCCGTCAACCGCTTCATGATGTACCAGCAGGGTTGCTTCGCCGGCGGCACCGTCCTCCGCCTCGCCAAGGACCTCGCCGAGAACAACCGCGGAGCCCGAGTCCTCGTCGTCTGCTCCGAGATCACCGCCGTCACCTTCCGCGGCCCTCCGACTCCCACCTCGACAGCCTCGTCGGCCAGGCGCTGTTCGGGGACGGCGCCGCCGCCATCATCGTCGGCGCCGACCCGACCTCGCCATCGAACGCCCGCTATTCCAGCTTGTCTCAGCTAGCCAGACCATCCTCCCCAACTCCGAGGGCGCCATCGACGGCCACCTGAGGGAAGTCGGGCTCACGTTCCATCTGCTCAAGGACGTGCCGAGCCTGATATCCAAGAACATCGAGAAGAGCCTGGTGGAGGCATTTACTCCACTGGGGATCAGCGACTGGAATTCGATATTCTGGATAGCACATCCCGGCGGGCCGGCGATTCTTGACCAGGTGGAGGCGAAGTTGGGATTGGAGGAGGAGAAGATGAGGGCGACGAGGCATGTGTTGAGTGAGTATGGCAACATGTCGAGTGCGTGCGTGCTGTTTATACTGGATGAGATGAGGAAGAAGTCGGCGGAGGACGGGAAGGCGACGACCGGCGAGGGGTTGGAGTGGGGGGTGCTCTTCGGCTTTGGGCCGGGGCTCACGGTGGAGACGGTGGTGTTGCACAGCCTTCCCATTGCAGCTCCTTGATGCATGCATGGACTCGGTTGTAGCTTAATTATCGTTGGCTGGCGAGGACTATAGTGTCTTTATATCTTGGTACTGGTCCTACATGCTAGCTATGCAAGTTAGCTAGGGTACCTAAGTTGAGATTTGTTAAGGAATAAGGTGAAGAGAGTGCTTAAGTTGTGATTGCTAAATGATATATATATTATCATGTAAGTGTTGGTGAATAAGGCGTGCCTTTTTCTTCATTTCTTGCAAGTGTACGTTAACAGCTTGTTTTGTTACCACCTACTTGCTAAACATCGAAGATATTTGTCGCAGTTCATGGTCACGTAGAAGCACGAGTAAATATGCATTACAAGGTGATATCACGTAAAATTTGTAATAAATCAATGAAATATTTATATTTTATCGATTGTTATATATTTATTAATTTTATGATGATAGTTTACGTTGCTTTATTAATTTTTGATCGGCTTGTTACAAATTTGATATGGTACATTGTGTATAAAAAAAAAGATAACGCCATTTTTTTTCCCCTTCTTTGGGTGGAAGAGAAAACCACTTTTTTCAAAACCTCTGGTCATGATCTTTTGAAGTTCGTGAGTAGCATGGTGAGAAGTTTAATGAGTTGGGTCGATTGAGGAGCTACGATTCGGGTCCAGAGCCAAAAAAAAAAAAGCCAAAATATAAGAACAGTGACCAAATAATTGTATATAAAATTATAGATTATAAATATAAAAAATATATAAAAATATGGATCATAGATGTAAAAGTTATTGATACATTGACAAATGAAAGTCTGGGGGATGGACACTGCAAATAGCATCCTTAATTTGCAATCTACTGGGATGCTTGGAATAAGACATAAATCATTTATAAATACATTTGAAATTATTGAAATTATAAATTATATAGAAAAATAATTCAGATGAACATTTGGGCAATAAAGAAATTGATGCAGATGGAATATTTCATTCTTTTCATTAGCATAATTTTCAAAATATTGTTGCTCTGCTCAACCATCATGAATGGTTTCTGTGGACCACTCGTCTGATGGTGAAATAACAAGAATTATGATCAGTCCATCAAATTAAAAATGGAAGTAGATTCTAACCTCATTAATCCGGTCCCACCAAGATGGGAGCTTGGCAAGGTTTCAGAGGTAATCTTAAATATGTCTATTTGCATTAACCTTGAAAGATGTTCCTATTTTCCTATTAAATATTTTCCTGAAAGTGCTGAAGGTTACATCATTTATGATGCTTATTGGCGGTTTGTGCTTAGCTGCTTTGGTAACTTCACCCGCCCGTGGCTTTGTTTCAAGCCTTACAAATAGTGTCGGCGATTTAGTTGCCGCAATAAGGCGTAGATAGGGAAGAAAACAGACAGAATAATTCCCATTCAGATCTATATCTGTATCTGAATCTATTTAGTTATAAATTATTATTCTATATTATTTAAGAAATCACATGAAGGATGGATCCTAAAATATGTCTGGTCACCTTGAATTTCATTAGAAGCAAGCTAGACGATTGAAATGTTCTCATTTCTCAAAAAAAAAGGGACTTCTATTATAGTATATTTCTTTCATATTTGGTGAGTGTTCATTCACTCGGAAAATCAGATCAAGATCAACATATTCTAATATGAGTATTATTATTATTTTATTTAAAAATTTAATTATTAAGAAATAATTTTTTATCTATTGCTGTCAATCATTGTGGGAATTAATGCTAGAAATACTACATACTCACATTATTATCAAATAATGAGACTAATTAAATTAATTTTATCTAAAATAACTAATTTTTTTATATTTTAATTTCGACGGACAACCAGATGCATTATTATGTCTCTCATTTGAGCGAGTGTCGTAACATACTAGCAGCTTTCATCCATTTAATGATATATCATATCATTATTGAATCTAGTAAGATATACACATTGGATATAAGCAAACACTACACCTTTGGATGTGAAAGTGCCACTTGATGAAATGCACACTCTTATTATTTCATCTGTCTAATCATCGAAAATGAAGATGCTCCTTTGAGAGTTACTCAATATTTCAGTAGCTTAGACGTAATTATGATATTATTAAATTTATTAGATTAATTATATTTATTCAGAAATATATATTATAGAAAATTTTTGGATTTTTACATTCAAAGTTACTTTGGTGATCTCATCGAGCAATCAAACCATAAACTTTCAATTCTTTATAAATAGTATCAATAAATTTTACATATAAAATATGACATGAATATAGGAATAATTGATCATTAAGATCATGATATCAGGCCTATAATGCTTTATTTGCATATAAATTGAACAAATAATGAGCAAAATAGATGTAATTAAACATCCTATTACATGTAGGTCCCTACTGTCTTTAGTTGTAAACAGAAATTTATAAATAGATCCCTAAAAAATTACTTGTAGGTTCCAATTTGCTTTATTATGTGACAAATTAATGCTTTTTGGTTCAAATGAACCTGAGTCAAATTTGTTTGATCAAATCAAAGCCAAATTAAATTAATAATATGCCTGTTTCTGTCCAATCAAATAGAATTAAACAAGTATTATGTAAAAGACACAAAGTAAACACAATGCAGTACCAAATCAACTTAATTAACCTAGAAAAATTGATTCAATTTAATTTGGTTCAGCCTTAATGGGTTAATTGATCAAGCATTACTAAGTCGGGCCTGAACTGCTTAATGGATACCCAAAATGATAATGTGCATTTGGCTTTATGGGTCAGAACCCGAAACCAAACCAAACCTTCCTTCTTACTCCCTATCGATAGCAGCAGAGGAGGTAGAAGCCAGATGTCCCCTCCCTAGCCACATCCCAACTGATGGCCGTCAGAAAAGCTCCAATTGGAGGACCACCACCGTCTCCAAAACCCAAGGCAATTGAGAAGTCCCTCTTGATTGGTGGTGTCCCATAGAAGGCCTTGGTGAAACCTCGTCCCTAGCTCCATCATCGCCAAAGAGTGGCACCCCACAACCTCCACCTAGGGAGATATACTGTTAGCCAACGTGCCTCAATTTCTCCTTCAGAGTAGCCGATGGTGGGCTACAAGCATGGATCTTGGAGGAAAAATCATGGGGCTATTCAGCATGATCCTCCCTTCCTCTCACCGGAGATGAGATCCAACACGAAAGTGTGGTACCCGCTTCAGGTGACTGCCGGATGTGGTGTTGCCAAATCTAGCCATCCACAGTAGAGAGGGCAAGGAGGACGGTGTGAGATCCACCATCCATCCTTTCTTTCCTTCCTTATTATTATTTATTAACAATGCTCTCAAGACCTTTTAAAAACAACAAACAAACAAACAAGCCATGGACATGAAATTTAGGAACGGCTCCTTAGACTAATTGTGATGCCTTCAATCACCAGTAATCCTTTAGGATGACCGGTCAGATCTATATTTATAAATTTTTTATGGATATAAAGAAGGCTTCAATCTTCAAGCTAAATAATATATATGGCTCTGATACCATTATATTAGATTTTATGGGATAATAGAACTTATATGAAGAATAAGCCATCGACGCTATCTGTGATCTCTGAAATCAGCCTATCTGCAATTGCAAGAAAAGAACTGGATATGCTTCTCGTTGTTCACAAGCAGCATCTTAATTTTCAAATCCAATTCCAAATATTTCTGATAGGAAGGGTCTCACAAGTTGGAAACCAAGTCCATAAGGGGTATCATTTTATCACGAATCAGGCATAAAGGTTGAGATGGATGTTATGTTATCCATAATAGTTATCTAGAGTTTAACTTTATCATAATCACCATTAAATATATCCTTATCATTTTATCGAAAGTTTATCTTGAAACAAAGTCTAGATCAAATTAAAATAACTAAATAAATCATGATGCATATTAAAGTAAATCATATCTGGATAGATTTAACCAGATAAATCCCAATACAATGCATTTTTGCAAAAAGTTTGTGGTTTACCTTCAAGCTATAACTCAAGATTCGAGGATGGCCTAATGATATTTGAGATCTATGGACTGATTGTTGGTAGAATAAAATAAAGATACAACGAGGAGAGCTTGGGATCAGTGATTTTTTCGCATGTATGGTTGGAAAGAAACTCATGTGTCTTCCTCTGAGAAAGATATGCCATCAGTACCATTCTGCAGAAGGCATCATACTTGTTTATGCAATGGGGGCACCTATATAATAAGAGAACAAAGGAGTCACTCCAAGCATTACTTCAACGCCTCACTCCTCTGTTGCCGAAGCATGACTCTTGACTTCCCTTATTCTAAGACTCTTTTGCTCTGTTACGCTCCGTTGCCTGCAACATTCTGTCGATCATGGTTGATTTGTAGTGTTTTAAAATTGTAACTCTATTACGGCTGTAACTCGTCTTCTTTCTTAATAATACAGGGGAGGCACTTTGCTTCCTCCATTTCACATGAAAAAAAATAATAATAAACAAAGACAACACTCATACTGTAACAATTCATATACATATAACTGTTGGTCGATTCACACATACTTAGTGCAGTCGGGTACATATGGGTAAACAATACACATATATACCCCATGTAGTGCATATACTGAGTTAACCACTTCATATATTCACTTATATCACCTCGGAGATTTCACAAATGGATATGCATGTGTAACAATTGGCACATGTATAGCTTCAATTTGAGACATATAGGTTGCTGTAAGACTCTAGTTTGAGGCAAATATGATTAAGGTCAAACTTCTTCTGACCTTGGAGTTCAGTACTGATCTGAAGATTGGGATACCAAGTGAAATCTGCAAGAAAATCCACTCTTGCTAGGCGTTCTCCGGCTAGGGATCCTTTGATGCTTAAATCGGTCGGAGCCTGAGAACAATAAAGAAAAGAAAGGAGGAGAGAGAGCGGGATCTTTTTTTAGAATTGAGCTTACCTGAGGATCCCCTTGTTATCTGTTCATATAGAGTTGGTGCTGTAGATTCTTACATTGGAACCCGATAGACCGTTAGGCCCTAATGCCTTAGGTTGCTAGGCCTCAACCTGACAGACTGTTAGTGTAGAAAATCTGTCCACTAACTTATGAATCAGGGTCGTTAGTCATGGATGTCAGTTATGGATCATGCTTATATTCTAAAAATTGTTAAGAGATTCCAAAAATCACATACGTGGTTGAATAGGCTGGTAGCTTGAGGTTGGTGCAAAGCCGAGGCTCTACCTTGGATGTATCAGAGCCCCTGTAGACTTCATTTTCTGTCGTCAATTGGATCCCGATCTTAAGGTTAGTAATTGTCAATCTGAAGATCAGATAGCTGATGATGAAAAGTCGCTTCACCTCAGTTTTTGGATCTCTCCCACCATCTGAGGCTATTTGTTAGTGAGTGCTCGATTCGAACCCGAGAAGAGAATATCGAGTTAGATGGCAGATAACCTCCACAATACTTGCCCCCACTCTCAAGTCTGAAGTGATTTCACTATTTTAGATGAAAGAATAGCCAATCATGAGGCTAGTCTTCGGTTACTGATTCGATATTCTCTCCTGAGCATTTAATCGCAACATTCAATGGAGAAAATCTCATGATATCATTAATATACCGCTTCACAAATCTCACCACACTTATGAGGGATGGATAGCTCAAGGTGCTACACTATAATGATTTGAAAAAATCCAAAAATCATCTCTAGGCCTATCAAGATCTAGCATATGTCGAATGTTGGTAGGCCCCACATCGTATCTTGCGGATCAGCTTATGTGGCTCAATTTGGTGGTGTGACAAAGAGACATGTGATTTGGTGGCCCTGATATGTACCACATATCGAAATTTGATAGTACGGGACTTGAATCTTGGTTGTTACTGAGTAGTATAAATAGGCCTTTCCTCTATCACATTTCCTTCCATTTTGCTTCTATCAAATTTTTGCTTCTCTTGCTAGTTATTCTCCTATCATTATAGTCATCAAAGGGAGAGTTTTCAATTGCTATCATCTTCTTCGATGCCGATGACCCTCAAATTCTATTTTCGATTGGTCCTTCTTGTTTGTTTTCCTTACTTTTCTGTTAGTTCCCAATTCGATTTTCCTCTTTTTCATGGTTCAGTCCTTTCTTCCTTCCTCTTGTTTCTCTAGTTTTACTAGTAGCTTTTCCTCTCCTTATGTCTTCTGACAGTGGTGAGATCAAGGGCAAAAACCCTTGTGGTGGCCAAGATTCTCAGTTGCCACCTCCTTGGACCACCACCAAGGCCGGCTCCTCCGCTGGGTGCCAAACCTTTGAATCCTAAAGCATGGGTAGCCCTGTGCATAGGTTTGGAGATTTCCAAGGGCCCAAGTAATGAAGAATCGAGCGTTACTGAGGACCACCTCGAAATATTTCATTCTCAGTTTTCCAACTCTTCAGCCTTTTGACTAGAAGTTTTTGATCGGGATGGTCATGTGACTGATGCTCTAGGGGGCCAAGTTGCCCTGTACGAGGTGTCCTTTTGGCCCAGTCTTCAACTGCCTTTCCACCATTTTATTAGCAACATTCTTGACTTCTACATAATTCTTCCAACCCAGATCACCTTGAACTCGACTCGGGTGGTCATCATTTTTATTATCCTTTATACCTGGATCTATATCACCCCGAGGTGCTCTCTGTTCAAAGCACTATGGACTTAAAAATGTGAGCAAGGTGGTTAAACACTAGAAAAGAAGAATTGGCAACTTGTTTCTACCGGCTTAAGGCATATGATGATGTCTATCAACTACAAATGTAAGAGACTCGTAATGGTGGTTTACCTTTGCAATTGCATTTTCAACTTCTAAACTCACTTCGTGAATATAATAAAAATTTGCAAAGACAAGATTTTTTTTCGAGATAGAAATCTAGGGCCCTTTGGATGCAAGAAGGAGATGCAAATACTAGATATTTTCATCGTTCTACTTTATTGCGCCGAAGGCAAAATAGAATTTATACTATTGCTACTAACCAAGGAGATTGTGTTACAAATCCTAGTGCCATTTGAAATGCATTGGTTGATCACTTCTCGTAGATATGGGTAGCTGAAGAGGTTATTAGGCATCTTGATTCTCCTATGTTTCAAACTCGGATTGACTCTATACAGAATCAAAAGTTGATTCATCAAGTTTCAGAGGATGAGATTTGGTTAGCCTTGACTGATATGCATCCAGATAAAGCTCATGGCCTGATGGGTATCCTTCATTTTTTCCAACATAATTGGTCTTTAATCAAAAGGAGGTAATCGATGCTATTAATGCTTTTTTGGTTTCTAATAATCTCTCTCAATCTTGGACTAATACGTTTATTACCTTGCTACAAAAAAATTGAATCCACATACACCTAATGACTATCATCCTATTAGTCTGTGTAATATAGTTTATAAAATCATAGCAAAGATTCTTGTTAATCATTTAAAAAGTGTTTTGCTATCCTTGATTTTGAGTGAACATGTTGCTTTTCTCTCTACTAGGCATATTTCATCTTCCCTATTGATAGCCCAAGAACTCATGCATTCGGTGTCTTAGACCCCTCAGTCTAGGTGTTTGATGATGATAAAGTTGGATATGGGGAAGGTATATGATAGAGTCAATTAGCAATTCTTGCTTCAAGTTTTGGCATAATTTGGGTTTCATCCTACATTAATCAAATAGGTTGACTTTGTGTTACCTCGCCTTGGTTTGCCTTACTTGTGAATGGTTCTCCCTCGCATTGGTTTTCTATTTCTAGAAGCCTTAGATAGGGTTGCCGTTTATCTCCTTATCTATTCTTTTGTCTTTTGAGATCTTCTCCAAATTACTCTATCATGCTATTCAAATAAAGTTTATAGATCTCGTGGGGGTCCTGATATTTTTCATTTGTTTTATGCAGAAGACTGTTTGCTAATTGCTGGTGCAACACTTAATGATGCAACTTGTTTAGCCACTCTTATTGATGCTTATTGTTATCATTATGGTCAGTTTGTTAGTTATGACAAATCATTTCTCACTTTCAACCATTTTACTCCCTTTAGAGTAAAAGATGCTATACTTAATTTGTTGCATATTAAGGAAAAGAATTCTGTTTGGCAGTATTTAGGCTTGCAAATTGCGCCCAAACGATTATCCCAAAATGATTTTCAGTAATTGTTTTCTAAAATTACTAATAGAGTTGCTGCATGGAAATGGAAAACTCTTCCTTAGCTAGTCAGTCTATTTTATTGCAAGCTATATTGTCCTCCATTCCTCTTCATGCTTTGTCCTTGACTTTTGTATCTTGGATTATTATTTATAAGATCGAAAAGAGTTTTAGGATTTTTTGCGGGGGCATCCGTTCGATAGGCATGGCTTTCATCAGATAGCTTGGGATCATGTCTGTCTATCCAAAACTCGGGAAGGTTGGGCCTTCAGTCTTTAATCCAATGAAGATACTATAGTTTATGTAAGTTAGCGGCTTAGATCATATTAAATCCTAACTGTCTTTGGGCTCAGTTGGTTTATTCTAAATATCATTTTTTTGGGATCTTGGTTGCATTATCACAAACCTCGATATTGCTCCAATATCTAGGCAAAAATTTGTGTTGTGGCTCATGAGATAATTTTAAATTTCAATGGCTAAAAGGTTTAGATGATTCTATTAATGTACTCGAACTCTTGGATTTCTATGCTGCCTATTAATAATATGCGGTCCACTTATCTAAATATAAAGAATTTTATACTAATACAACTATTAATCAGCTTATTACAGAAGATAGAATGTGGAATGTGAATCGTTTGCAAACATTGTTTGATGTTGACACGATGAAGCTCATTCCACATATGCCCATATCTATTGGTCGACTCTGGCCTAATCAGCTTGTTTGGGGACTAACTAAATTGCCATAGGTTTCACTCAAGGACTTATCTACTCTTTTTCCCTCTGTGCAAGGTGTTGTATCTGATTTTACTTGTGCATGGTTTTGGAAGTTACCTCTTCCCTCTCAGGTTGAAATGTTTTGATGGTGGCTTGGCTGGGATAGGTTACCTTGCAAAGAGCTTTTAGCTTGTTTTAATATTATCCTAGCCAATCATTAGGGTTTTGATCTTTGCTCTTTGCACATTGATGACACTAATCATGTCATAGTTTTCTACACTTTTCCAAAGGTAGGAAAGTACTTCTGGCATATGTTGCATGGTTGTTGTGGCAAACTCATCGTGAAAGAATTTTTAATCATAGAATTTCTACTTTTGATCAACTACTTTGTAGAGTTGTTATATTCTTTACTACGAATCTTTCACTTTGTAAGATACCTTTAGATGTGCCATCAACATACTAGGATAGTACTTTCTCTTCTTATAAGTGTGTGGTAATTTCACCTCTTCAGGTTTCATGGCTACCTCTAGCCGTTGGCGCACTTAAGGTAAATTTTGATGCATCTGTGAAACATGATAGAGCTGCTGTTTATATTATAAGAAATCATGATGCTCAACTTTTTCAAGCTGATGGTAAGCTCTTATCTCTCCCCTCTATTTCTTATGCCGAGCTAACGGTGGCTTGGTTGGAAGTTCAAGCTGTTGTACTTGAGTATAGAGCCGTACATATCTAGCTAGAAGATGATTCTTCTATGATAATTTGGTGGCTTACTGGTTTCCATTCTAATGATCGACTGTATGATCCATTAATCCAAGATCGATGGTACAAGAAATTGATTGCTATATCTTTCATCATAACTCATATATGTCGGGAGGGTAATGAGGTGACAAATTATTTGGCTGACTTAGCATGCTTTGGAGATTTTACTTAGGATACTATGTTAGCAGTTGATGGTCGATGTTACCAACTTCTTCAAGTTGATGGATATAGCATGTTTGATTCTAATAACTTCTTTTATACTTGGATGGCAAAATGTTCAGCTGATATTTCATTTTCACTTGATCCGGATAAATCATAGTTTACTTATTGTTGTGTGTGGTTACTAGGGTGTCCAAATTTCTATCGACCCCATTTTACTAGAGTCAACCCTCATCAGAAGTCAACTCACACTTAAGAGGAGTCGACCCTGTGTCGGGGATGGGATTTTAATCTGAATCATCCTGTGGCTCTGCTCCTTCTATTTATTTTTTTAGAGTCAAAATCCCATTCAAGTCATTTCCTCCAAGCCAAAGCCAATACCTCTGATTTTCACTCCTATTTTCTTTGATTTGATCTCCAATGGCATCGGTGAAGAGCATGGCCCAAAGGAAGAAGCATTCCTCTATGGAACCCTCTACCCCTAGTGGGTCTCTGAGCTCTCCTGTCCATGAATGTCGGTCCAAGCAGAGGAATGACCCCGTACCTTCATCTTAGAGAGTTTTGCTCCATCTTAGGTCCCTCCTCCTCCACCTTCTCGGGCAACCCCATCTAAATCTTCTATTTTATCTAAGGTTGTTTGCATGAGAAGAAAATTAATTTGGATTCTTGAAAAAAGAAGGATTTTATTTTGGGTAGAAAATTAAAGATTTGGGATAAAAATTTCTATGCTCTCTTGATGTATTAACCTACCCCAATCTTGTAAAAAAAATTTATAGTAACATGAGAGTGGGAGTAGGTAGTGCAGTTTCGAAAGTGAAGGGTGTGCCAGCTGAGATTGATGTTGATAATTTTGGATGCATACTTCACATGCCTACTATTGGGAGCAGATCAGATGACCTCATGAAGTGTGAGACAAGTCTGAAAGTTATTTGAGAATGTGACGATGTTGAAGAAATCAAGCAAGTCAGGGCAAACTAGTTGAGCGTAGAAATGAGACTCCTACATCACATGATCAGTCGGATTTTCTTCTCTAAGATGGGAAGATTTGATTTTATGTTAGAGAGAGACATCACCCTAATGTACCACATTTTTTGGAAGATTCCCCTAAATCTTTTATCTTTCATGATAGGGCTGATGCATGATGTTGCAAATGGGTGAAGGTATCCTTACCTTACAGCATGGTTCTAACTTTGATTTTTCGAGAGTATGGCATAGATTTTAGGGGAGAGACCATCAAAGAGCTGATGTACATAGATATATACAATGATCGATCACTCAAAAGAATGGACTTTCAGAAATTTGATGGTCATTGGATTTGTAGAGGGGCAGCATAGAGAGAGGATGAGGATTCAAATGAGGATGAGGCTTCGATAGCTTTACCTATCACTGATAATAGATCAAAGGAGCCAATAGCTTAGTCACAGTGGGTAGAGGCAATTTTGATCATCCAGATAGTTCAAACAGACCATCTTCAAACTAGATAAGGATTCACTTATTGAGAGAGTCTCATTGAGGAATATTATTGTGGTCAGTGCAGAGATTCAACGACTCACTTTCGAGACCATTTCACTTCTTAGAGAGGAGACTGCATTGATGATTTAGGCGATCACCTCGTGCGATGGTTGATGATCAAGGACAGTCATCTGGAGATACTAGACCATCCTCACCTTCTCAGCCCAGACTTGTTTCTTAGAGCTATCCTATTCTACCTTCATAGGATGTTAGGACTCATCTTGTAGAGCCATAGTTCTCCTAGTAATCCACATTTTGGTTTCATGCATTTTGGACACATTGCTATAATCACTTTTGGAAATCAGTGAAAATCTAATATTTCATAAAATTTAGTGTATTTGATGTGTTTATTTAATGTTGACACTTGTTTGCTTAATTAATTCAATATATGCCTTGACCATTGTGCTAGGAGGAAGAGGAATGTATATGTTTGTGTTCGATTCAAATGAATGCTTGAATGAACTGAACAAATGTGCATAATTTGGAGGAAAAAGGGAGAGAATCAACAAAATAAATTTATTCTGGCATCAATTCTTAAAAAGAGGGGGAGAATTATGAAAATTAAGTTATCTAGCATTTATTATGAAAATAGGAGGCAAAATATTATTGGAACATTAAAAAAAAATCTTCTTTGAAACTAAATAGGAGAAATCATTTTGAAACTTAATAAAATAAAAATTATTGATGATCATTTGTCTTGATCTATTTGCACTCTTGTTATTCTATTCATTTGATTTATTTTAAAAACTTATTATTGTACTTAAAAGAGAATTTATTAGTGAATATTTATACTTTAATTTGAGCAATCATGTGTCATTCATTTATGCTTTGCATGGTTTGATTATATCATCATTTTTAATATTTAATTGATATTTAAAAAATATTTTGCATCGATTGATCATGAACTTGAAAAATACTTTTCACAATTGGCAACAAGCTGAATTTGAAATACATATCCTTATTTTGCTCAAGTAGTGAATTTGAAAATTGAATTTATTTGATCTTTAAGTCATATCAAACTTTCCAATAAATCATAATTTGAACTGAATTTTAGTCTAATTGGTATCAAAAAAATCTTTCAAAGAAGTTACTATTTGGTTTGATCTTCAAAATAACTAATATAAAGAATTATTTTACAATTGGTATCAAACAATTTTATTTTCAAACATATTTACTCAATGGTACTATTTGCTTTGATACATTTTTGATATGACAACTTTTGAGATAAATCTAAAAAAATGATATCCTTTCAGAAATTAAGTGATTGATGCCTTCCAAGGTAAGAAAGGAATGAACTTTGTAAAACTAAGCTTGTCTTATGCATATCCCTAATAATTGAAAAGCTCTATTTTCTTTAAATTTTTTTAAAGCTCAAAGCTAGTCCCTATCTGAATTTAAGAAGTATTTTGAATCTATGGCCTTCAAAAAAGAGAAACACATTATTAAAGTTGCATTTTCTAAAAATGGCCAAGCTTGATTTGAATTATTTTCTTTAATCTCAGTTTGATACAAGCCTCTAATTCTTTCAATAAAGGGGGAGAAGCCTTTAATCTAAATTTGAAAGGTAAATTCATGTTTAATTTAAAAAGGGGAGAAATCAAATCAATTTCTAAACTTTAAATGTATGTCTAACTTGATTTTGATGATTCATCTTAAATCCTTTCCTTATGCTTTTTGTTGCTGTAAAAAAGGAGAAGAACTATGATGAGTATATGCTTGAAATGCTTAAAATAAAATAATTGAGCTCACATGTTTCAAATTCTTGAAATACTTAATATATTAGATAAATTGAAACATGAATAGCTTGAAATTTGAATTTTAGCTAAAATGAAATATTCATGAAGTACATGCTCAGAGCAGCTTAATTATTTACTTTATGAATCATATGAGAAAATTGATTGAAACACATTATATATTTTATTTGTGTATATACTCAAAGTTTTCTTATCATCAAAAAGAGAGAGATTGTTGACTTTATAATTGATTTTGATGATTACCAAGCTTTAAGTAATTATGATTCTAATCATATGTTTCAAGGTTGGATATATATTTTTTAAGTGTTCAAATTGAAGAATTTATCCTTGAAAAAGATCTCCTAAAAAGAAGCTAAGTCAAAAAATTTAAGACTGAGTTTTTAAGTTTTAGACTTAGTGAAATCGACCGCAGAAGTCTAGAAGCTGACCCTTGCACTGAAACTGATAAAAAATAATGAGATTTTATGTTTCAGGCTAATTAGGAGAAGATCTCAAGGAAGAGGAGTTGACTCTGGTATGTTAGAACAAGACTGACATGGGTTCGAGTCGACTCTCTCAAAGAAGATAGAAAGTAGATTTTTCAAACCTTATGACCGAGTCGACTCATGAAGAAGTTGAGTCATCTCGTAGATAGCTCGAGTTAATCTCTGAAGAATTGAAGTCGACCCTGACATAGGAGCAATAATAATGGCTAGTTTTTTGTATTTTCTAACGACTAGTTTTTGGCTCCAACAGCTATCCCATAACTTTTAATGGTTAAGACTCACTCTTTAGCTACTTCCAAGCATATTAAAAACTAGAGAGTCAATTGAGAAGAAAGTTTAAAGAAAATTAAAGAAAGAAATAATTTATCTATTGAGTGTACATTGAATATCATTGGAAAGGAAGAAAAGAGAGGGACTTATGCACTGAATTCAGAGAGCTTTCAAGAGTGATCATCTTTAACTTCTTCAATATCCTCTCAAGTATCAATTAAAGAGATATCAAGCTTCAAAAGAGTAAATTTTAGCAACTTCTCCATGCCTAAAAGAGTTTATTTTTTGATTTTATTTTGTTCAAAAATTTTATATCTTATATCTTATTTTCTTTATAAGTTTCTTCGAGGAAAAGAAATTTGGGATGTAGGCCCATTCAAATCCAGAATTAGACATTATAGGTTTTAGTTAGTGAGTCCATAAAATCAACTAGATGGTTGTAAATTTAAAAAATAATTAATGTATAGATTATGATTGATGAGCCTGTAAAATCAATTAGGTTTATTTGTGATTCTAAGCAAAATAAATATATTATAATCAAAAGATTATAGTGGAATTTCTAATGAGAGCTTAGGGAGTGGATGTAGGTGTGGGATTACATCGAACTACTATAAAATTTGTGTTGTTTGTATTATGCCTTCTTGTGCATGCTTTACTTGCTTTTAAATTTCTGCCTTGCATTGTTTAACTTCTTAACTTACTTTCATGATCTTAATTCCATCGTAGCTTAAAGCATACACTTCACAATCACTTAAGTTAGCCTAAATTAAAGTACATTAGTGCTTAAATTTTAATTTACTTAAATTTTTTAAAGAATCTAATTCACCCCTCCATCTTAGGTTGCTACCTTTCTGGATAATACAATAGATACTAGAGTATCATGAAGTCTTACAATTTCATCTATATACAACTTAGCTAGTCTTTTTAAAGAAAATCTGACTTTAATGGATAAGAAATGTGTTGACTTAGTCAATTGATCCACAATCATCCAAATACCATCATATCCTCAAAGAGTCCTTGGTAGTCCTGTAACAAAATCTATTATTATGTGCTCCCACTTCTAAACTGGAACTGCAAGGGATTGCAGTGGTCCTATAGGCCTTTGATGCTCGGCTTTTACTTGCTGACAAGTTAACACTGAGCTACATACTGAGCTATTTTTCTCTTCATACCACTCCATTAGAAATTTTCTCTAAGATCTTTATATATTTTCATACTCCCAAGATGTATAGTGTAGGCAGAGTTATTGTGAGCTTCTATCATGATTTCTCTCTTCAACTCTGCATCATTAAGAACACATAATCTATCACCAAATCTCAAAGATCCATCTTCATGAATTCTAAACTCAGATGCCATATTAGATAGTACTTTCTCTCTAATCTTTTGTAAGTATAGGTCATTTGCTTGGGATGCTTTGATTCAATCAATTAAAATAGGTTGCACACTAAAAGCTATGAGTAGGGCTTCAGAATCATGCAGCCATATCTCAATATCCAATCTTTTTAGATTCTAAAGAATCTCCACCTGTGAAATAATTAAGGCTACTATTCTATCTACAGACTTCCTGTTTAAAGCATCTGCCACCACATTTGCTTTTTTGGGATGATAATTAATGGTCAAATCATAGTTCTTGATCAGCTCTAACCATTTTTTTGCCTCAAATTCAACTCTTTTTGTGTAAGTAAATACTTGAGACTCTTATGATCTGTAAAAATTTCAAAAGATACTCCATATACATGGTGTCTCCAAATCTTTAGGGTAAACTACTACAATCAGCTCCATATTATAAGTAAGATAATTCTATTCATATAGCTTAAATTGCCTCGAAGCATATGCTACCACCTTCTCGTTTTGCATAAGAACACATCCTGTAGAGTAAGGATAGGAGCTGATACTAAATACCTCTTCAACTCCTAGTTACTTCTCTTACATTCTTCTATCCAATCATATTTGATTCTTTTATGAGTTAGCCAGGTCAGAGGTACTACTATACGAGAGAATCTTTCTACAAATCTTGTGTAATATCTAGCTAGTCCAAGAAAGCTACAGACCTCCGTTACACCAGTAAGTTGTCCTTAGTCTATAATTGCCTCTACCTTCATTGGGTCTATAGATATGCCTTCTTTAGAGATTATATGCCCAAGGAAGTAGATGCTCTCAAGCCAGAACCGACACTTCTTCAGTTTTGTATACAATCTTTGCTCCCTTAATATTTGCAACACTATCCTCAAGTGTCTTTCATAATCCTCCTGAATCTTGGAATATATAAGAATATTATCTATAAACACTACCACATACTGATCCAAATAAGATCTGAATACTCTGTTCATCCTATCCATGATGGTTGCAGGAGCATTTATTAATTCAAAAGGTATGACCAAAATTTTATAGTGTCCATACCTAATCTGAAAGGCTATTTGGGGTATATCATTAGCCTTGATTTTCAATTGATGATATCCAGATCGAAGATCAATTTTAAAAAAATATTTGGGTACTTTGAAGCTAATCAAAAAGATAATCAACCCTTAACATAAGATATTATTTCGAATTATCAACTTATTCAACTCCTTATAGTCAATGCACAACCTCATACTCCTATCCTTTTCTTGACAAAAAGTATCGAAGTGCCCCAAGGAGAGACACTAGGCCTAATGAAGCCCTTATCAAGGAGTTCTTGGAGTTGCTCCTTAAGTTCTTTCAATTTAGTTGGTGCCATTTGATAGGGAGCTTTAGAGATTGGTCCAAAACTTGGTACTCAATCAATTGAGAATTCTCTCTCTCTATTGGAAGGTAATCTGGATAGATCCTTTGAAAATATATTAGAAAACTCTCTCACTATTGAAATACTTTCTATCTTTATCTCCTTCTATTATGTATCTACAATACTAGCCAAGTATCCCATACAACCCTTCCTTAACATTCTACAAGCTTGCATGCATGATATAACTCTAATAAGGATATTCATTTCTTTGCCAGAGAAGCTAAATGATGCTTACCATAAAATCTAGATTATTACTCTTTCCTAAAGTAGTCCACCATGGTATGGTATGAGGCAAGCCATTCCATCTCTAAGATGACATCAAAATCCCTCATCTCTAAAATCATCAGATTCGATATAAGATCATGATCTCCAATGCTCAAAGCACAAGATGGACAATCCATGTCAACTATGATGGTACTCTCATTCAGAGTAGAGATACACTACTCATCTTCCAAGGGCACAGGGTGAACCTTCCTAACAAATCCAGATGAAATAAAGAATGGATGGCCTCGAGGTTAAATAAGACACAAGCATGTGCAAATGCTATTTTGATAGTACCTATCATGAATTGAAGTTCTACTATTACTATCAAATATAACTTTCAACACATAAGATTATGTAATCTTTAAATTAAATAAGTTTGAAGGAGTCTTGGGGTACCTATCACTATGGCATTCAATGCTTTTGTATCCTGCTGAGTCATAGCATAAACACTGGCCTAGATCTTCTGCTTTGGAGGTCCTCCTTGCCTTTGTCTTGAGGTTGACTTGGATAAGAGGTCGGTACTCCTAAAGTAGGTAGTCAGGGTGTATTTGGGAGGTTGCTGATATCTGGGGTTCAGACAATGGGAGCAATCCACAGCCTTGTGGCCCTACTGACCACATTCAAAATAGGCTTCGAAAACTAGCGGCAATCCTACTATAGATAGAACCCTTTGAATCTGACACATTGAGGGGGTTCTTTCTTTGGCTGATACTTGTTACCTTTTATTTTATTTTTTGGCACTTTGACTATTTGCCAGGATAACCACCAGATCTGGACCTCTTCTTCTATTGCTACTTCCTTGCTTGCTATATATTATCAACCTCCTACTCCACTATTTTGGTTAAGTTGACAACCTCTCGATAAAAGACCAACTACATCAGACTCACTCCAGCATGGTCCTAGGCACTAGCCCTCTCTCATATCTCCGGGTCTTGATGCTGTCAATTGCCATAAGATCTAAAGCAAAGTGGGACAACTCAGTAAATTTGGCCTTATATTGGGCCACTATCATGTTCCTCTAAATCAATTTTATAAATTCACTTTTCTTCTCAAATCTGAGGCTCTCAAGAAAATACATGTCCATAATTTCTGATAGAAGATATCCCAAGTGATTGGCTCATGAATCCTTTGCTATTGCTTGATAGCTTCCTACCATTCAAATGCTTCATCCTGCAATTGATAAGCAACGAAGTGGATCTTTTCCTAGTTGGTGCACTCCATGCTAGCAAATACCTTCTCCATCTTCTTGAGCCACTTTAATGACTTGATAGGATCAGTGGAGCCTTTAAAAATAGGTGGTTCTAGTCTCTTAAATTCTCCTATTCCTTGTTTTGACTTTGAAAATTGACCACCTCTATTTTCTTGCTACTCCATATGCTGTACAAGTCTGGTTAGGGCTTGTATGAGGTTTGCCATCGGACCATCAGAATTGGTTGTCCCTTGATTGATGTTTTGGGCATCATCCTACTAAAGAGAAGGGTTAGCTACTCGGCTTTCACCCTACTCTAGTGATGGACTGTGAGCTGACCTAGATGCATTGGCTGCTCGAGAGGTGTCGGTAGTTCGAGAAGCATAACCAGCACTCTGAGAGGTGCCACCGGCTTGAGAAGCACCAGCTGTCCAATAGGTATCACGAGTTCAAGCAGCATGATCATTTTGATTAGCCCTGTAACAAGGCATAGAGACTAGTTTTGAAATACATACATGCGACACATCAGCATGTGCCAATGATCAATGTTGACTGGTTAGGCTCAAAAAAACTCTAGCTCTATCAGTGATAAGCTCCGACTAGCTGCTCTAGAAGAAACTAGTTTCTGATGCGTGACCAAAGATTAGTCTTGTTGGCTAGATCCGAATCATAGTCTAACTATAGAGTTTTCTTCATAATTTCACCATAATCATTTTCTCACAATCAATTAAATCAATTTCCACATCTCATTTTTAGAAATAAGAGAATAATTTTATTCAAAATTAGTGCAAGGATAAACATATGTAATCTTGTTTTCAAAGATCATACAATGTTAAAATAAGGAAATCATCCCATTTTAAATTTGGTAATTATGCTAAAATGACATCATGCTTGATCCATAATTTTGAATAACTTTTGATGCACAAAACACATACTTTCAAACTTTATAACCTCTAAATGTTTTAATCTTTTTATGTACAAACTAACTTTTAAATATATGAATATGCATTACAAACCTAGAGATAATAAGGAACTTACCATTGATCAGATCTGAAATTCTATAATTTTTTAGTTTGATTTCTAGATCTGATGTTCTTTCAATGATGAAGGCTCTAGCATAAGTAGATAACAAATTTATTAACCTTCAATTTGAGGAAAATTAAGATAAATAGAAAAAGACTCTCAACCTAGCTTAGGTCTAAGTCAAGGTTTGGATCGATTCCTGAGTTAGATGTATATGGTTCTGTTTGACCTAAACTCAATTGTATTGAGACTAATCAATAGGTTAGGTTCATAAAAAAAATTGAGTCTCTCTCTCTCTTTCTTTTTTCCTCTTTCTTTCTTATTTTTTTCT
>KE505041.1:223652-234946 GCA_000441515.1 Elaeis oleifera | reverse complement strand
TGATATCTAGCAACATGTAGTGGCAACCCAGTAGAACAGAAAAATGAATCCCTAGGTGCAGTTATCGTGTGATACAATCCCTCTATTATGAGTCCCGACTTGACGGAGGTCATGGAGAACTCGTCAAACCCCATCGTCAGTTATATGCTAGATTGGCTCAACTCGAGTTCATTTGTGAATCTCATGAAAACTCTTTTTCAGTATTCACACTTACTCTGGTTAGAGATTTTCTGAATTCAAATCTTATGAATCACATAGGATTTCTCCTTTTCTATCAAGATCGATAGATTCCATCTAGGTGCATTCTACTCCAAACAGCGAACCTGAATCTACATAGTCAACATATACAGCAAGGACCTATATGGCTAGGGACCAAAGAAATGTGCAGTCAAACTAAGTAGCCTCACTGCGAATAGCCAACACACTGCAGGTCAAAGGACCAGTCACACTACTGCAGCTTGAGAAGACCACTGACGAGTGAGTAGACATCCAAGTGGTTTCTCGTGTTGATCACGCTCAGTGCAAGTTGTTCTCTAACAACCACCCGCACTCTCATCCTAGTATCTCTATATCACAGACTCGAGACTCGTCTGCCCTAAAGGGAGGTGATCCGTGCACCGATCTTAAATGGATTGATTACTATCCTCCGTGACGATCCTTCAATCGGAAGCATTCAGAAATTAACCACTAATGATGTTTGTCTCAAATTCTCAACAACTTGAGAATATATAAAATCATCTTTGTTAATTTTAGGACAAATTATGGACACATAAGACATGATTGATTTTAACACTACCAATAAATATAAAACATATCCTAGAGAAAAGTATGCATCAGTGAAAATTGACTTTTAGGACATACATCCAATACTTCATTCTTCCAAAAATCATGCTCGACCTCCTGTGACCCGTGTATAAGCCGTGTCCCTTCTTTCGCATTAACGCACGTAGTCGCCCAGCTTCTTCTTACATGTGCATTCAATCCCTTCGATCACACACTTAGCACCCTGCGCCACGCCAACGCGTCTCGTCCAGCTCAAAGGCCCGTTATGCACGCTCCCCTCTTTCTTTTGAGTCCTCAGCCACTTCTTCCCATGCACCCAGCTCATTTTCATGCGCTCAAAGCTTGCAGGCCCATGCTAGCCTTGCATGTCCAAACCATCTCATCCCCGTGGGTCCCTGTGGGTGTGCTCAAGCCATGGAATGCCGCTTGTGCTGGGTCCAGCATGCCATCCAAGCCCAACTCCAACATGGACCGCATGGCATCTTCTTTATTTTGCCCCTGCGTGTGTGCTCACAAAGCCTCGCCAGGACCCTTGCACGAAGCCCAGCCGTTCGTCCAGCTCGCGTCCACATCAACCCCGCGTGCAATGCTCCAACAGTGAATCAGCTGATCTTGGGCCAGTTCTAGGTTGAGTTTTAGGCCTCTTTTGGTCTCTATTTGGGTCCCATCTACTTCCTTTGAGCCGGCAAATCAAGCTCTATATGTTGGCGAGCATCTTTCCTGCAAAACACAATAAAAATATTAATTTTAAAAATAAATATCAATTAATATTTATTTGATGTTTTTTTACAATATTTATTATACTTATCACACCCTCAACTTAAATTTACTCATCCTCGAGTAAAATAGATAAATCAATAGTGTATACCGAATTATTCTTGAATTAAAATTATCTTAGGCATTCTTAATGACGGTAGATATCCGACCAGACTATTAAAGAGATACTTCATTAGATTACTAATTCGATTCAGTTAGTGGTTGAGTGTTAGCCATAGATATTGTTAGAGATCTTCTTTTAATAACTCTCTACTCTACTCTTTAAGTCCTCTAACTTGATGTGCGCTAGATTTATTATCTTTTTATAATTTAATCTCCTTATTATCCACTATATATATATTTCTCTCTCTTCTTTTTTTCTTCAAAATGAGTCTAGTGCAATGTCTTAGCCCCTTGAGCCTTTTAGTTGACCCTTGTAGCAAGCTTTCGGCCAATGTCTCCCAAATCAGTTGGTTTTAGGATATTAGGTGTAGAACACCTCTCGGGCTTATTGGCTCGAGTCCAAGAAAAGCTATGAGGTGAGACTGACTCTATAACAGATCTTTTGGCATCTCCATCTTTTGACGTGAATCACAATGCTTACTTAGGCAAAGAGGCCGGTTACTCAATGAGATAATACTGAACCTTTTTTTTTATATATATGAAGATTCTAGGGAGGACTTTTGCATATCTCAACCTTTCCACCCATACCCTCATGAAGTAGATTTTTCATTGAAATAGGTAAGAAGAGGATTTTAAAATCACTCTACAATTTGGTCTGATCTAAACTCTATCATTCATTGGATTTTCTTAACAAATTTGCCCCTCAGTATCTCTAAAATATCTAGATCGTTAATCATTCATTGATTAGGATGCCTAATTAATTTCAAATCGACATAAAATTTGGGTGCATAAACTAATTATTCTAACTATACTTAAGGACTCAATTAAATTAGTTATTCTCCTCTTTAACTTAAACGACATTATCTTCAATGGAGGAGAGAAATAGAGTGTGATACATAAAAAGAAAAGGAAGGAGTTCACCTGAGCTTAATTTGTTATTGGCTCAATCTGGGCCTTGATGATAACCGATGTAGTTCTCCCCCCAACTTAGTTGATCGTTCTTCTGGAATCGGGTTCCTAAATAAATTTAAAAAAATAAAATAAAATATAAGGATTTGGGTTGCCTCCCAAGAGCACTAAGTTTAAAGTATTCGGTCAGACTTTTATTAAAACTACTTTTAAGAAGTTGAGTTGCCTCCTAACAAGCACTAAATTTAACGTCTTCAGTCAGACGCTATGATTCTGTCTATCCCATGTTGAATATTGGATTGATAAATTTAATAATTTTGGATTGCCAATCTCAGAAAGATAGCTTGCGATCTCATTATTAATAATTTAATATTTATCGTTAATATTCAGAAAGTAGTTCAAGACCCATTCTTAATTAGTTTTATATTGCTAATTTTTAGAAGATGATTTGCGACCTTATTTTCAAACCCTTGATTCTTGATAATTTCTCCAATTTATTTTCTAAAATGCTTGCAAATTAAATTTTTGAGTTAGGAGTTGAGTTCGATGCAATGAGTATCGAAATAATGTCATTCGATTCTAAACATGCGTACTCAGATGTGACTAAGGATGATTTCAGTTTTGGAGGAGGTGGTGATTCTAAAGAGGGAGCTACTGGAGTAGATATTGGTTTCTCAGCTTATAGGAGAGTGATGTTAAAATCGGATGGCTCTAATGATGTATTCATATTTTAATATACCCCTCTAGGTCAAAATTGTCCACTCCAAAAGGATCCCATCGTGTATGCACTAGGTCCTGAGAAATAATTCTAGGGTAGCTTCCTTTATTACATTTTAGGTTCATCCACCTCAAAACAATTTTTAATTTGTTTATTAGGCTATTCTATGACCTTTCTACTCTTAAGTGTCATTGCTTGGGTATGCTCTGGAATGCTCTAGAAAGTTTTCCTAGGCTTTGAAGCTCTCAACCATATATTACCCCTTTAGGTCACTTATGCACTGACTAGATAATTTTTCTTCCTCCTTCCTATTGAGTGCAGCAGTTAGCTGACCGACTTGGATCTCGAGCTTAGCTAATGATTGTGTGTGGGAGTAAAGGATCTGTGTGTTCATTTCTAGCGCTTCTAACATGTGTAAATTTTTTTTTTCAAATGCTAAATTATGGGCAATATAAGAGGGTTGCTGGATATTCTGAAAGTGGTATGCTGTATAAGTTTCCTCCGGATAACTAAGTTCATGGTTAAACACTAGTTGTGGTGTCCAGAAAAAATTAAGATGGTTCTCCAATCCAGATTGTAGGAAAGAGAATTATGATGAGCGGTCTGGGTTTGGGCTTGATAAACTTGCTTGTGCACAAATCTTAAAAATTGAAGTGCAACAGGATATTCACTAACTAGGTGGGTGGGACTTGAATATATGTCATACACATGCAGAGATGAGACAGGAGAGTGTCCCATATTCAATAGATGGTCAATTTTCTAGGATAATTCTTCTACCTTATTGTGGATATCTATGGAGTTTCCACCCCCATAGATTCCACCTCTATTAGGTTCATGCATGGGTGTGTAAGGATCATAAGTGTAAGAAAAGGGATAAAGTACTCTCTCAACTGGCGAAAAAGTTCAGCCTCAATGGGTGCAGTTATATTGTTATCCAGTATCAGACACAGATTTAAGCTTTTTATAGATTTCTCTCTCTTTTTTTTTATAAATTTTTTTGATTTAAATGAGAGAAAAGGATAAAAAAACTTCTAAAGATGAGAATCTAGAGAGTCCTAAATCTAAGGAATAGATGTGAAGAGTTTTATTAAGTTTAATATTTACAGGTTAGCAATCAAGTTATGTAAGCAATCCTAGATAAGGATTATCCTAGATCTAGATAACTCTTAAATGCCAAGATTGCCTTCGAGCACTCTAAGTAAAAGACTAGCCACTCAACTGACCACGTAAGTATAAGGTGGGGGTCCCCTGTTGCTTTCTTAGACACCAATTAAAATTAACTAGGTAAGTGAATAGAATCAATTAAATAACCATATTTTTTCAGGATGTTGTCTCTGAACCATTTTTCTAGACACCAGTTAAACTAACTAACCTTAATCTAGTCTAACTCTTAGGGTTTCTTATCCTATTGAGCTCGAGAGTTCTCAAGGACTAACGTCTAACTGATTTTAAGTTAAGGACTTGGATTGATGTAAATGCAGGATGGTGATTTGTGGGCCAAGAATGGATGATAAAATCTCCACCTTATCTTATTTAGGGTTTGTGCCCTTAAGATGTATTATAAAGATGCTATGCAAAGAAACAAGATGTCCAAGTAATTTTTTTAAATTTTGTTTCTAATGTCACAGTATGTATTATACAAATTTTTATTTTTTATTTTTTATGTGAAACAACTGTGCCAATGATTCCCGATAATGGTGTCAAAATTTGATCGTTTATAGATAGGATGAGTCAAAATCAAATCCACAGAGATCAATGGAGTTATGTTCATGTTTTAATTAGGATTTAGTTAGAGTTCTATTTAGATTGCAAAACTAAAAATATGAAAGAGCTGAAATATGATTGAGACTAAAAATAAGAATTCAAATTAAATTAAAATTAGTAAGCAACAGATTAAGATGTCTTAGAGTTTCGATTTAGTTTTTAGTATAATATAAAGTATTTCTTCAATATGTAATTATTAAAATTATGATTGATCTCTAAGCATAATCTATCTCACTGGGTACGGATCATGGTACTTTGATCCACCCCTACGTAGCCATAGACTATTCAAAATCTCAAATCATTAAAATAAATAATCTATAATCAGATTTCGAGCATAACCTATCTCGTTGAGTATAAATCATATCTTTATATCACGACTCATTTCTACGTAGTCATAGATTATTCAAAAATCTAAATTATAGTCTAAACAAGAAGCACAATATTTGAAGCAATGGAAAAAAAATTTGATTCATGAAAGAAATCATTACAATCAAGCTTTAATTACATAAAAAATTACAAATATAATATTCAAACCCCATCTACTTTCTGAAGACAAAGATTGCTAACCATGCATGGAGCTACTCCCTTCTTCCTCTCCCTCCTTGCAAAGCTTTTGAAGGATTTTCGGAACTCCAGATTCTCTGATTTCTCCGATTGCTAGCTGTGGAATGCCGCTTGTGCCTAGTCCAACACACCATCCAAGCCCAACTCCAGCGTGGACCGCACGATATCTTCTTTATTTGCCCCCATGTGCATGCTCACAAAGCCTCTCCAGGAACCTTGCTTGAAGCCTAGTCGTTCGTCCAGCTCGCATCTGCATCAACCCTATGTGTAACGCTCCAACAGTGAATCAGCTAATCTTGGACCAGTTCTAGGCTGAGTTTTAGGCTTTTTTTGTCTCTATTTGGGTCCCATCTATTTCTTTAAGCCTGTAAATCGAGCTCTATGTGTTGGCAAGCATATTTCCGACAAAACACAATAAGAAGCATCAATTTTTAAAGAACAAAGATCAATTCGTATTTATTTGATGCTTCTTTACAATATTTATTATACTTATCAGTAATTCGTTAAGAGTTAGTAAATTATAGGAGGATTAATTAGCTATTGGATTGCTCATTAGCTCAATTTGATTGAGCAATGAGGTTCGGATCAAGTCTAATTGAATTGGATTCAGTTTGACTTTGATTGGATTTGGCCTGATTGAGTTATGAGATAACCCAATTGCAAGGAAGACAAATTTTTGATTTGATTAGAACTTAGATTCAGTAAATCCTAATTAGATTAGGATCTCATTGAGGAGATTAGGTTTCTAATTGGATTAGGTTCACTCATCTCCTTGGGTCTAACCAAATTGGATTAATTGGGATCAAATCGAATCAGTTAAGAGTCCAAATTGGTTTGGACTCCTCCCTTTGCGCTACACTTTTATTGACGCCACTTTTCTCAACACAAATTCTGGTTTTGCATGAGACATTCTTCATGCTAGATATTGTTGTTGCCCCTTCTTATTCATGCTTTGGATGTGGATCAAATTTAGTTAAATTTGAATTCAAACTTGATTTGAATTCAAGTTTGAAACCTAATAAGCCCTCATCCCTATCTTTGATAGAGTTTGGTTTCATCCAAACTCTTTTGGATGCCAACCATTAAAAAGATCCTCTCTTTTGGTGTGAAAAATATCTGAAAATCATTGTGACATCTGGTTGTCCGTGAGATCACTTTGGGGCATGAGTTCTAGGGGTGGGTGACTCCTTGGCATGAAAAGGGACCTAGGCTTCTAGGGTTTGAGTCTAGGGTTTTTGGGAAGTGAGAAAGAGTTCTCCTCCTCCAACTCTTCTTCATCTCTTAGAGAGTCTGATAAGTCGTATATTTTTGTATTTATTAAAGATATTTTTGATAATTTTGGTGCTAACATCTTCTTAAAAACTTAATTTCATGAATTTATTGAATTTTCATGAAAATAATAATTTAAAAAATATATAAATTAAATATATTTATAAAAATAGATATTAATTTAATTGAGTAATTTAAGTACCAAAATAATATAAAATTTTAAAAATTTAATGTATATTTTTTCTATTTTTAAGCAAAATCAGAGCAAAAATGGAGCCAAAATATCTTAAAAAAATCTAAAAATAGCTTTTGATGCACGATGGACCGGCCGCTTGGTCCATAGAGCTAGGGTGCGGTCCACAAGAATAGCCCCTTAAACTTTTCAAAATATCCTTAGTGATCACCAACATATTCAGTAATTTCGATAATATGCTATCATTCTCATTCATATGATAGTTTACTATAAACTGACCAAATAAACCATTAAGGGACTGCTGGAATAAATCCACTTAGTTCCTCATGCATGGTCGTCTTGAGCTCATAAGGTCCTTAACCATTATCAAATAATGATCATAGTCGAACTACTCAATGCGCAGTCTGGCTCTGCTCACCATATAACTATTGTAAGTGAATTATCATAGCCCTGAATTCTTAACGTCCTCATGCTGGCACTAAGGCCAAGATATAGCATCTAACCTAATTGATATCATCCGTCCGTTTCTCAAGCACTGAACATTTCAACAATTGGATGGTTTGATAACACAAAAAAAATCCTGGTCTAGAACATTCCCTAACCCTTTTGAGAGTTTATAACCATTCTAAAGTCCTAAGCCAGTTCTTTGTAGTTCTTCTCGATCAATTGGTTGTATTTTGGACTTGGTCAATCAAATTCGGTTTGGATTTCAAGATAAGTCAAACACTTATTAAGTCTAATCCTATTAGACTAATGAAATCCAGTCTGAGTCAAAATCAAATTTGAATCTAATCAAATTAAATCTGATTTAACCTGATCAGGATCCAATCTCATTATTTAATCAAATCAAATAATTTAGCAACTATTATAATTTCAAAGAGTCCTGGTCTATTTGGACTTCATTCGGGCTATGGAGTTTGAAGCTAAGTAATGAACTGAAGAGAGAAGAGAATTCTAATTGAGTATTTATACTATATTTTAAAATTTATTCTAGAAACTTTAAGAAGCAAATTAGACTTCCATTATTTCTTCGGATCCCAACACTCCTTGGGTTGGAAAGCGGAAACCCCTATGCGACTAAGATTTTAGTAGGTACTACGGTCCCATCGATTTGTATGCACCTCACCTAACAGTTATTGGTGGCATACTAAACCAATAGGTGGATAATTCTTGTCCAATGCATCTCATGCATTTTGTAGTGATTCGATCTCTAAATCATGTGGGCTCACCTAATAGTTATTGACCATACTTCTTAGTTAAGTTAAATCCACCACTCATCAGCAGGTATAAAGCCGTCATTGGATCCCTCACCTAACAGTTATTGGGTCCAAACTCATCCTTACTTAGAGCATCTCATGTTATAAAGTGGTTGCATCTTTTTTGATGCAACTGAACCACTATAACCAGTCGAGAACAGTCAACACCCGAAAGGGCCCGCATATCTACAGTGATGGAAGATCGCTAGACTTAATATTTGTTGGAGAGATTTGATTTAGGTCTCTTCTACATAGTCACACACATGTCATGTAAATGACTAGTCTGGTTCAAATCAGCACATCTCATGACTAACTAACCTGATTTAGGTCAGCACATCTTATGTCTGATCTATCTTAGTTTAGGTCAGCACATCTCATATCTGATCCACTTGGTTTAGGTCAACATATTTCATGTTTGATCCAACCTAGTCGGCATGGCTGAACTCGAATGACCAAGCAACCTTATTCAAGACATGATCGATCAAGTATTGGAAAATGTGTCCTAAAGCCAACTGTTTGACGATGTGCTAATTACAAATGTATATGAATTAACAAATAATAAAAGTTATTTGATCTTTTTCATCATAAGGTTACATCTTTTAATGAACTCCTATATTGTGATGAAGTCCTTAAGATTACTTTGATTGATAATAGAGGATTTATCGCGTAATCCTTAAATTGGTTCGCGACCAAATGATACGCTATTACTAGAATGATAGCGATATCAAGTGTAGGTTATTGTGTGCCATATGCATTGATTGTCCTCGTAACTAAATAGTATGGAGACATTGGTATGGTATGCAGATGAGATGTAGAAGTACATTATCACTGAACGTGACCAACTACAGAGTACTCTGCTGTCAAGGGTAGCTCGCGAAGGGTATAGGTATAAGTATCCCTCCGATCTGAGATCACCACAGTGACTTGCAAGCAACTCACTGTACTTTGATGTCGGACTAACTGAATTTTAATTTAGTGACGAAAATTTTTAAGTGCAGTCAAGTACTTGTCAAGTCGGTGCGTGAGTCAAGATGGATTGACCCTTCAAATTAGTAGAAGTTAATGTATCAATGTATTTAATTTAGCAAAATCTGAACTCGGATAATCCATGAGATGGATTTGAAAGGTTGGAATATAATATGGATGACTTATTTAGGATTGACAGTTAAATCCTAGATCGTCCTTGAGCATTTGGGTCAAAGAGATAAATTATACGGTAACCATACGCCAGTAGGTTCTTGAATATTGCTTCACCTTTATTCGACCTATCCGGACATCGGGTCACCAATGCTAAATGGTTACATCGATTGGTTTAGAAAGTTGTTCCTATGTTACCAGTTTAGATTCGAACCTATGGAGTCACACTCAGAAAAATTTTGACTAATCATGTGGCTGATCAATGATTAAGAATCGTTCAAGGGCTTAATCGTCAATTTGATTGATGGTTAACCTTATGCAAAAATTATAATAAATTAATTCATCAAGTATTAGTAAATTAATAGAAGATTAATTAGTAATTAAATTATTGATTAGCTCAATTTGATTGAGCAAAGAAGATTAAATAAAATCTAATTGAATTGGATTCAATTAGGTTTGATCCGATTAGGTTATGAGATGACCTAATCACTAAGGAAGAATTATCCCTGATTTGATCAAAATTTTAGTTCATTCAATTTTTAATTTGACTAAGATTTGATTTAAAATTTATGAACCTAATTAGATTAGATTTTGTATATTTTATTTAGGCTAAACCAAATGTGATTTGGTTTGGATTCAAATAAGGAATTAAAAGTCCTTATTGGAATAGGACTCTTCTCCCATGTGCCTCCCAGTTTGATGCCATATATCCTCACACACAAATAGTTTTTGCATAAAATTTTTCATTACAAAGAATCTCTTCCCTTCTCTATCTCACATCCAAATTTGGGTATGATCAGGTTTTAAATGGTATGTTCAAATCTGATTTGATATAGGATACCATATAGATAATGTTTGACATTATCTCTAAGACCTTATCGCCAACTTATTTTTTCTCTTTATATGTGTGACATTTTGAGGAGAATTTTTGTGAAAAATTAGTTAGAGAATTGATTTACTACAAACAATATGAGAAGAGATGTCCCATATTCTTTTGGCATGTTTTGGTGTGCATTTTTGAGTAGGGGTGACAACACATCAAGAGTCCACGATCTCTAAGACTCTTCACCCCACCTCGTTACACATTAAAATAAAAGGAGTTTATTTCATTCTTATATGTGTAAGAGAACTGAGAGAGAGGCCTTCACGTTGAGAGGGGTCTTGGGTGTGGTTTCATGGCATGAAAGAAGAGGAGAGTCCTCTTCTCTTGGGGTGTGTGTAAAACTAGATTTCTAGGGTTTTGATCCTTAATGTTTGAGAAGAGAGAAAATTAAAAAAAAATTATTTTCTCTCCATCTTCATTTCACCTCTTCATCTCCTCTAAAAGTACATCTTTAATCTCTAAAAAAATTTAAAGATTTGAAGAAATGATCCAGATCAGCTAAGAAGAAGATCTTCGTATGAGCTAATACTCCCGAAAAGATCGATCAGATCGGAGCTTCGAGTAGATTTTTTGTAGAGGCCGGATGTATATGCGACTATGAGCAACTAGCAAAGATCTCCTTCACTATATCTCTCAGCAGTGACGATCATCGACCCACGCTCGGGTATCAAGTTCTGAACTCAGATTAGAAGTAGATGTGGTCTACTACTCACAAGCATGCATGTTGATTTTATCTTCAGTATTTTTCAGATTTTATATACAATGTATCATGTCATAGATCTTAGAGTAGATTGATTTAATAATTAGATCATATGCATGTTAGATTAATTTGATTAATCTATTATTTTTATTATTAATTTATTCGAAAAAGTTTCGAAATATATGCATGAAATCACCTACGTTCTCCAACAGTGTATCAGAGCCAGATTCGTTATGATA